>JAGDQP010048932.1:0-14627 GCA_022664845.1 Lepisma saccharinum
GTATGGTTTAGCCTGGCCACTTATAAACTAGCAGAACTATACTTATGGAAATAATGTTTGATAAGATAAATGAAACTGCCTTGAAAAACTGACATAATGACAACTTTGGCTAAGGAAACTTGTGTACTAATTAAGTGACGGTGTTTCTAGACAGTGATTACTCATGTCAGGGGTGCCTAGAGGAAGGATATATATTACGCGCGCTGCGTCATGACAATGTTTGGGGGTGTAAAACATAAAAGCTTCACGGTAAGAAGTTATAAAACAATTGCTCCTTCAAATACTTGAAATGTAAGATAAAATACATACGAATTTGTCATCTTAAGGCTTTGATTCAAATATTTAAAAGTACAGTTCTCACGCGGATTCCTCGCTTTGATATGCAGCTTATACGCTTACCTAAGACGCCTCCTTATTTTATTGTGCAGAGTTGTTGACTACGAAGCTCCTACTGACCAAACAATATAATCAACGAGCTGTTACAATAAACGGAAATATGATGTCTTTTATTCAAGCTACTCTCGCCTGCTGCCAAATACTTACAATGTACTATCTGTTACTATGGTGTTGTAGCAAGAGTAGTTTCTGGAACTTGAAGTAAGCTTCAGAAGCAGAGAACAGACTAATGGAATTCGTTGATTGCGTTCAATGAACATTTTAAATAAAGAAGTACGTGAAACCAAGTACGGAGCGTCATACAAGGTAAGAGTCAACGATCTAATAACAGATCTTTGTCGGCGATGTTTTCTACAAATGTATTCACAATATAGTATATCAACTTGTTGATTTTCGGAGCAGTTGTCAGCCACATTTACACATATGATATTTTCTGTTGGTATCTCAGAAACTTCACAAGAAGAAGTAAATAATGTAGATATAGCTGAACTTTGCAAATTTTACAACCTTAATTCTGGAAGTGTTACAGAAGAATTTGAAGTTTTCCGTACAATACTTGTCTCTTGCGAAATATATTGATTTAATCTATGTTGGTGTAGGAAGATATAAAAAGAAGCAGAATATGGCAATTCGAATCTAGCTAATGAAGACAAGAATGCGACTGATTCTAAATCTACGGACGAGTTGTTCGTGAAGACTGAAGAACTACAAAAAACTTTGGGTAAAGGGTTTTCTTCAACTATTTCGGATTGCTCATTCGCCAATTCCCAAACTTAAACATTTTGTACAAGATTTTTATTACACTGTAAAAACTGTACCTAAGAATTAGGAGTACAAAACTGGGATTTTGTATTCCCAATTATTGAGAATCAGTGACGGGAATAGGGATTCATATTTGCCTTTGTTTTTGTTTATATCAATCTGTTCCCTCTCAAGAAATGGTAGGTACGGAACGCGCCTCTAAACCCAACGAAGGGTTCGCTACTGCCTCTAAAAAGTTGGGAGTACAAATTTCCAATTTTGTGCTCCTAATTCAGAGGTACAATTTTTAAAGTGTGCTGTTCCAATCACTAATTGCTCAACAGAACGTACAATGAGTTCCATGAGAATAATGACAGAAATAGACTATGCTCTTCCATGACAAATAGTTGGTCTGCTGTCCACTATGCCTTCTGCTGTCCACTTGGCCTACTTAATTTCTTCGTGAGTTTGACATTTTTCGACAGATATCCAACGAAAAAAATATTCAACATCTTTCTACAAGATGATCCCAATGACAAAAATGCACGTAAACGGTTTAGTGTGTATGTATTAATAGAACCTAAAATCACTTTCATATGTATAAATATATAAACATAACAATATTACATAGATACTATCGAACGTGTTTGATATTGAATATAATGTCTTTTCAAGTAGAGCATAAACTTACAATAGGTAGTGTTCCGTTATATTTCTTACGAAGAAATGAAATGGAAACAGTTGGTTTAAACTTATTCCAGGATACTTGTTTTGAGAGGATGAGTCTAAGAAATTATGCGTTATAACCATTGGTGGAAAGGCACTCAGGTAGTCGAGGAAATAAAAATTTGATGTAGGGGATAATCAGGAGAAAGCTGAATTTTGGTCAGTTGTTACATCATTACTAGAGATGTATTCTCCCAAAAGTTCTTGCCCCTCTCCCTTGTGTTTCCACCCAATCTGCCCCGAACTACAAATTTACAGATTTTCAGAAATTGCATTATATCTCCATAGCCAATAGACTTAGTAATATGATTCTTTATTTGTTATAGTTCCTAGATGACAGGCTACAAAAATGGTTGCAGGTTGTGGAAAGAAAGGGTAGACTTCTTATCGTAAGTAACCTTGGGGTACCAAAAGAACGGTGCCATGGAAAGGGTTCCAAAGATTTTTAAGAACGAAACCAATTGGGGAACACATGGCCCAACCAAAACAGAAACAGGGAAAATCATTTTCTATGTTATGTGAGTGCATATAAAACAAAGACGAGTGCCAGTACACTCTAAATGAATTAAAAAATATAAAACGTGTATCTGATCAAGAGGATGGCTGTCATATACATACAAACATCTTTCTTAACATTTTAAGGATCGGGTAATGGTTTCAAATGTTTCTGGAAGTTAAAATGTACTATGCTTATCGGATACGGCTCATAAAATATGTATCAGTGATATAACGACAGGAAAACTGACTCTGCTACTGAACGGTTAAGGGTAGTATTAGATGCAGCAGACATTATACGAGAAGACATACAGAGGATGGCTTATGACTGAAGTACATATCCGGATTTCATTGATAGCAAGTCTGACGGCAAAACCTCATTTTAAGTCTTTATGGGAAGCGTAACGACAAAGAACAATGCTTCTGAATCATGGAAAGTTAACGCGAAGTGCATTATGATAAACCATGCTGTAACAGAAACTGTAACCCCAAGATTATTCCTGTCACTCATGCAAACATGTCTAGTATTAACCCTTCACCGATACATGGATGAAAATATCTATTCAATCTATTGCCGTTCATTGGAGTCTGTGCATCGTACTATGATACTTATGTTGCATGTGTTTGACAACACAATGTAAATATCCGCCCGCTGCATAATATAAATACGTTCCATGCTATGGAAAGGATCCAATGTGTTACACCTAGTACTAGTATTAACACTCAAGGAAAGGTTCAACGAATTCAGAGTTGTTCTTTCAATCTTGAAGGCATCAGTATGTGTTAGTGCCAAAAGAAAAGTGCGGGAAGTGGCCCGTGCTTGAGGATGGATTTCAATGAAATTAAAAACTGTCGCACCCTTTCATTTGATGCAGCTTATAAGATTAAACAAGCAAAAGGAATGGCATTGCCTCATGAACAACTTTATTAGTAACTATGAAAAGAGTGAATCGATGTGCTTAATACCAGTATAATTTACAAATGTGCATACTAGTACTATTTTCACGCCATTGTGTTTGACAGCAGATCAAAGTAGAAAACTCAGCTAATCATCATTATCACATTTGATCCACCTATGTTGAATTAAATTGGATTGAATTATGACCTTCAGGCATCTATAGCTCCGACCTGAATAGGGTAGGAGAAAGCATGAACTGTGAACTGCGAATAGTTCTTTCTCCTTCCAACTTTTCATGCAGTCCATCGTTTCGTTTCAAATTTACCTAAATAATTTCTCTTTCAAGTTAGATCCTACTAAGATCACACAATAAATCAAAATCAACTATTCTTCTTTTATTGTATTTCTAATAAATAAATAATTTGTTAAATTTAACGAATTCGTTTCACTACGTAAACTTTCACAAGATCCTGACAGTTTCTTTACAACGGTAATCGATTAACACGCTCTTTTAGAAGATAATAAATATAACCTACAGCACTCAATTGACAACATGATCAAAGGTAAGCTATAATAAAAAATAAAATTACCGACTAAATTTAATTTCCAACTAATAAAAATATTACTAACATTATAGTAATAAATTCTCTGATGTATTATTTGCTTTTCGTGAACAAAGAAATAGTTTAAAATTCACAGTGTCATCTTTTATTTCACTACCCACATAACAATTTCAACCTGACTCAAAAGTTAATCAAGCTTGAATTCGACAAGTGGAATGATGACTTTATGCAGGTTTAGCAATTTAAGCCAAAAGGTTTAAACAATGCTGCATCAAGCACTCTAGTTTACAGAAATCAAGGTTGAAGTATCCTTGTCAGGACAAGAAACAAACATAAATTGTACTTCTTATAAAAATAAAAACGTTATTCTGGATAGGAATCGATCTGAGGGTCATTGGTACACCAATCCAATGCTGAAGTCACCAGACCAAAGAGTCACACGCCCAAGTTCGAATTCGAAGCATTGTTTATACTTAGTCCATCAGATCGCAAGTAATCAGATCGCAGGCACCTCTAGTAATTGGCGAAGATTAGACTATGTCGAAATAGGCCTCGCACGAGATGGAACTTCAGTGCACTGAGATGATAGTGAAAGCGCAACGAAAAAATCAAATAAATTTAAAATTGGAAAAGATTCCTCGCATAGTTATTGGTTCCAACAAGCTTAAATCAGCTTCGTTATAACAACCAAGCCACTTGTTTATCCAAGTTTATTTCATGCCTTTTTATTAGGTTCAACATAATATCAAGCCCAACAAGCTTGAAGCAATTGACTGACAACTTTGTTGCAAGATAGCATGATCCTGCCAGCTAGCAAGCTATCTGGGTACGTGATATATCACATGGAAAGACCGCCAAAATACACTATCAATTCATCACCTATTTTAATTGCCACTACACAGCAAAGACAAATTGTTATAATTGTTGACAGCTCACAATAACCTAATGTGGATAAGGCACACATTGTTCGTGCGCTGTTGCGCGTCATTGCTATCTCAATAGTTAACACAGTAATTGTTCAACCATATTGATATACGAGGGGGTACCCAAAGGAAACCGGAATCATTCTCTGGTGGCCGTATCTGTTGTAGTACATGCTTCCGCAGCTAGCTGCCTCTTACTGGGATTCTTTTGCATCAGTCTACCGACCAGCGTTGTCGAGTGAAGTGGTGGTGCCACATAATAAATATTTTTGTTAAGCGCCTCTTGCTTGGTCGGCGATTTTTGTGATGACTGAAAACTGGAAACAACGCGTGAGGCTATGAAATTCTGTTTTCTGTTTGGGGAAACAGCTGTAATGCTTGAAACGGCTTACAAGGAAGCTGCTCTGGGAAAAGCAAAACTGTACGAGTGTTTTTTTTTCTTTTCGAGGCCACTTGAAGACCAACCTCGCTCAGGGTGACCCTCGACCTCCCGAACGGATGAAAACATCGCCAGAACTGGTGGGGTGATTTTGAACAGCATCACAGAACCACTGATAAACTTGTTGATTTGTTTGGTGCGCCTGGAGTTCCTGCCAACGGACTATGAGCAAGAAATTGCAAATAAAAAGAGTTGCAGAAAACAACGTGCTTCAGCAGCAGAGAAAACCTTGATTGTGAAACGATTTTAATGGAAAACAACATGATCCAGCTTTTGCACCAGCTATATAATTAATGTGTATTTAATAAATAAAACAACAATATAAGGAATATTTTGGATGATATTTAAACTATATTTTAATTTCTGTTTGTATAAAACTGAAATATGAACTAATTTTCGTTAGCGGAATGTACCCATTTACCTCAAACTAAGGTTATAAAAGAACATGCAATTGCATGTAAAATTCCTTAATCTCGTGCTCTGGAATTCAAAGGTTTAAGAGCTCAAATACAAGGTCTAATTGTGTACGATTCGTTCGTTTCACCTTGTTTCACCTGGTTGTTATATACAAATGATATTTTGGAAGGAACATATACGAGTAGTTTCTTCAACGCTGTTCTGTGTACCAAAATATGATATTTTATTAACTATTATTAGTATTAGACATTTTATCTGTGCTTTTGTGTTAAGTTACCAGATCTTGCTTTCTGTATATTTAAAAATGATAGAAAACTCTGCTTTAAACAAGGTCAAATACGATGTCGTAATGTTGTCAATACCTCATCTTAACGTAATTAACTTATAACGATGAGGTGCGTCAACTGAAAAAAACAAAACAATCAGGGGCTCCCTAGGGCGAAATGAATTGAAAAAGTAACAAAAATACTGACATTAACGTCCAGCCAGGAGCGAGACATTAAGTTCTTAAGATCTAATTAACTTTCCATAAAAAGAGAATGAAGAAACCAATCGGGAGGATAGAGACTGTTTGTGTGTCGCTAGAGACAGTGGACCAGCTGAAACTTTGTGAAGACTACGACTCAACCCTTCTTTACAGAACGTTTTAACACTTTCCACTAGTACGTTGTTTATCGGATACCTCTAAGTCTATACTATAAGCATATTGGTGCTTGCTTTTTTTTTTAGTGATGTTTTATTTTCATAAGTGAGACATTCGTTTCGTAGTTTCCTTCTTTATCTGATAACATGCTTTCTTGTAGGCAACCCAAACAATATTCATGTAATTTGGGTTGCATAAATTGACAGGGGTTAGCTTGTCTACCTAATTTAGGTCCCTTGATAGGAAGTTATAGGAAAGGGCCGACCAGGTAGACGTGCGGTTTAAAGCGTTAGTCCAGCGACTCGAAGGTCCTGGGTTCAACTCCCGGCAGGGGCATGGGTGTCTTAAGTCGAACGTGGCGGAAAATCATGACGGGCCAAAGTCAACAATTACTGGACTGGCCCAAGTTAAGCTATAGAAAAGGGGAACTTATAGTCCTCCTCTATCCGTCCTTTCGTGTCTAAAAATAAAATCTCAGGAACAAAAAGGGGCTTGAGATGCTGTTGGAAAGGCATTGGCTATTCTGTCTCAGAGCCGTCGGAACCTTCTTTATTCGTTCAGTGGTTTAATGTTACCAATCCATTTTTGAAAGATTACTTAAAAAAAAATAATGGTTTCCGTGTCGTTAGACTTATACACACTAAACTTTGTATAAACATTATTCAGCACAAGAGAAAAGTGCTGTATGTTTTCCCATACCTTAGCATTCCACTTTTCAGTATTACCAATCTATTTTTTAAATGAATATTTGTGTGCCTGGGATGATATCAAGGGTTAGGACCTTGGCGATTCTTAGTTAATCGCAGAGCAAATTTGTTTATATTTATCTTAAATAAACTATGAAGAATCCACAACATAAATGTCATCTACAAGATGCAAAACGTTAATCAAAATTGTTCATGTCATTTGTTATTTCTGGACAAAAGTTATTTGCAATGTTAACTGCTAATGACGGTATTTGTGATAATTTCTAATGTTTTACTAGTCGGAAGACCCACTGTGATAGTTTGAAGATTCCGAAGAACTTATATTAAATGAACCGAATACTAATTTCGTTCAGTGGTTTCTATTGTAGCTAGATGAGACAAAGAAAACAAATCCTTTCAATGTCAATATCACCAATTAACATAATATTTTTTTAAATATAAACAAAACTATAACGTCGGACAATTTCTTGCTCAACTACTAACTGAGGTACCTAAGAAAGTAAATCACATTTTAAGTAAGTTAGTAATAGTTGAATGTACTAAGTACTACATCTGAAATAAACTTAAATACACTCAAATTCATAAAAAGATAGTAGATGGGTATATTTCTATTTCATAAATCTAGTAAGTTCTCAGAATGGCAATACCGTGCCAATACACGAGGCAAGTACACGATTTGGGAAGTTGATTTTAAATCTTTATAAAATAAAGGTTCGGTGTTGTCATATTGTGCAACATACCGCATTTACTAAGTGTAGCAACCACTCATTTTCAACGATCGTGAGTGTATAAGCTCCAGTTATCTGTTTTGTACCTACGTAGCGCACATGGCACCAGTCAACAGCAAGGGAGGAGATATAGACCCGCATTCAGATTAGAAACAGATTTGAGTGGATTGGCAAACGAAAGTTTGCAGAAACAATATTACAGGAAAAACAGTTTGTAGTTACTAAAATTTGTTAGAGTAGAGACCAAACAAAACTTCGTATTTTTGTCAACAAATGTTTGTTTAAATGAATTAAATTGAGAGCGCTGAAACGTTATAACAACGCCGACCAAGAATAGAACTGAGCCCAGTATTTTGTAGGCCGACACGCTACCTATAACGCTACGGTGCCACAATTTCTGACTGACCTGTTTGGTTGTAATTGTATAAAAAGCAAAGTCGGAACTTTAATATTACAAAATGGAATATTATTGCTTGTCAATTACAGAATTCAGAAAATCAATTAACAATTCTGGAGTCTTTTGTTGTGGTCAAAATCATGCTTAACTCTCAATATTTCATGTGCTTGGCACAAATGAATGAGTAACAGAAATAAATGAGTTTGGAACAAACTTGGTTTGTTTGATAGAACAAAGCTCGATTGTTTAACAGAACAAACAAGAATCTTAGTGAATAAAGCCGATTCTGAGTTTCAGAACGAATTTATTTCCCTGGTAATTAATGTAGCAGACGAAGAAAAGTTTTAATGCGATATTGATTGTTAATAATAAACGTACAAGTAGGCCTTATAATACAGTAACATTGTATAGACTGGTGCGAATGAAATTAACATTTTAAGGCCTGGTCGGAAAAGCACCTCTGCAATACAACACTGGGATCGACTGAGGCTACGAGTCTAACACCTCAAGCTAGCTCTGTATACGTCCAGCAAACAGGCTGGGGGTATTCAGACAGCCATGAGGTAGTGTATTGTTTAACAGGGTGGTATGAAAGTGTACCATGGAAAAAACATGATTACGAGTTATTACATTCTTTCCTTTGGTTCACAAGGGTTCGTGGTGTCCTAAAAACTTGCAACGTTTATTTAAGTCATTTTCCGACGTCATACAATGATGAGCATAGCAACGTAAGCCGGGTGACGTATATATTCCATTGTTACTTTCATATATTTCTATATATTTATATATTTTAAAAGCATATTTTAATATTGTTTTTTAAATATGGACCTCTTTATCCTAAAATAAATTCTAGCCTGTGACGATGTTGGGTTTTGACTTATTGCAGAACACTTTAGGATTTGCGTCACAATACATTAGCTTGAGAAAACGTATTGAATACCGAAATACTAATAAAATAATAAAACAAACATTTAAAGACATACTTTTTTCAAACAATTCTTACAAGAAAGTAAGAAATAATTTTGTTTATGAACGACTAAAGAAAAGCATGGGGCGCGACAATTCAAGAATTTATAAAATGACTGTATATGAAAACACGGCCCATACTTTTCTTTTCAGTCATGCATCAGCAAAATTATTTTTGCACTTTTTTTAGTACTTACACTTTAGTACGAATTGTTTAAGAAAAGTATGTCTTTAAAAAGTTATTTTTATATTTTTTTTTCGTATGAAGATGGTTTTTTCGTATGGTTGTTGACTTCTGAATTTAGCCATAACTTTTCTAGAAATTTAAATCTTCGAAACTGATATTTTTATATTACAACTAGTTACAAACTAATAATTCAGGCCCCTTAGCGCTCGTTGATTTTCGATTGACTGCTGCAGAGGCAAGCAGGTTCTAATCCTTTTGCTGATAAATATGGCTGAGTTTTACTCAGTTTTGTAAGGCTAATTCCTGGGTGCAACCCAGTATTAATTCCCTGGCTACTATCTTTCTCATCTGTCTCAACGAAAAAGACTCGCTGAGATACTCGCTCAGACCATAGCTTCTTGTACCATCCTCATGTTGTTAAACAAGTGAAAAGAAGTTGTATAATAAATAAATAAATAAACACACCAAAAAATAGATACAGTATCTTACTCGCAGAAAGAAAAATGTTGCCAAATACATCAAGAATAAATTTTAATAATCATTGTACCAAAAGCACATAATTTTTGCTAAAATTGAGCATTAATGCCTTAGAAACAAGAAAGGAAAACGTGGTGAAAAATTGTGGCTTAACTATATACTATACGCACTAGAGAATTATAAGATACATATCCTATAGTATTGGAATTATTTACAATAATAATTAATGGGTTTGCATTTTCACCGTTTACAAAAAAATTTAACATATTGTTTTGAAGGGAGCCAAAAAGATTTTCGGACCCGCTCCCCTCGACTTTGACTGTTAAGTGGGTCCGTGATTAACTGTTCAGGTAGTCCAGTGATCAAAGACTCCAAGTTTAATTTGACAAGTCACAGGGTTTTAGGTTTGAAAGTCGACTGAGGCACGGATATGTCTTGAATTTTAAACTTAATTGCTTAGTGAATCGAGACGGCACGAAATGTTTAGCTTCTGAAATTACATAAGTAGAAAGCTATTTCTTCCTATTCATAGAAATTCTTTACAAGATTCTTCCAGTGCTATTCAAGCATCTAACCTAATAAGTGACGTGAATTGAACAAGGTTAGAGGAAAGTCATGATTCGGAATTCATAACGTGTAAAGACATTATAAAATCGGTGTGGCGTTAGGGCAGAGCATCATTGTGGTACTAGGGGCCGTCTTTTCAATTCCTGTCGATTCATGTGAGCTTCTTTACGCTGTTCACCCAGTCCTTAGAATACACATTACTCAATTAAGAACTTAATATCAATTCACCAAAGTGGAAATAAATATTTGATAAGCTTCTAGACAAAACTTATTACAAGATATGGCTCGGAAATTTATTATGAATTGATTTCGTAAATATTGGTTTCTAGTGTACAATAATACATTTTATGTACAGTAAAACCTCTGGTAACGGACACCTCTATAAAGCGGACACCTCCATTAAAGGACACATTTTGTAATCCCCAACCATCGCTATATGAAGAAACGTATTGGCAAACCTCTCTAAAATGGACACTCTGTACTGCGGACAGGGCAGTGTTTAATGTTATTTTAATGCAGTTTTTACCTCTGTATAACGGACTCTTTCATAGTGATTTTCGCGAATTGTCAACATGCCGACTGTCATGTAGAATGGTTGGACAAATTGCCTTCCACAATTCGTAATTACAGTATGAAAAACATTTTCAATGCTGATGGAAATGGACATTTTTTCGTACACTTATGGATAAATAATATGCTTGAAGGGAGAAACGTACCCCACTTGGATGGTAAAATAGCAAAAGAGCAGCGCAAGATATCGAAGAGGAGATGGAAGAGACAAAACCGTACGAAGTGAAACATTACACGAAAACAACCAATTACTTAATTGTGGAGCATTTCTTCTTCTCTCCCTTACTCTCTCTCTAAAAAAATAAGAAACATAGGGAAATTGTAATATGTACTGATAAACGACAAGTGCAAAACATATAAAATATTATTTCTAAGTTGTGCCCTGAACATAAAGTACAGTTTAGGCGGTGGAGGGTAATGTAAGAAAGATTTTATGTATATTCATACAGTATAATTGCTTCATCCACCAGTGTATACTCTTTTGGTTGCTCACTATATGACATTGCTCACTAATTTACGTAACATAATGTTGAAACCTCTACAAGGCTCACCTCTCTATAGCAGAAAAATTTTGATTCCCCAAGGCTGTCCACTTTTGAAAGATTTAGCTGTATTTTTAGATTCTTTTCTTTAGTTCAGAATGGTTTGCGGTGTCCTCAAATCTTGGAAAGTTAATTTAACTCATTTCTCGACGTCATACAATAATGAAAATTTGCACTGCGAAGCAAGTCGGGTGACAATACAATATTCCATTGTTGCTTTAGTATATTTCTACATATTTTAAAACCATATTTTTTTAACATGGATTTCTTTATCCTAAAATTAATACTAGCCTGCAACGATATTGGGTTTGACTGGTTGCAGAACACTTTAGGATTTGGGATACAAAATATTAGGTTGAGAAAAAGTTTCCGGATATCGAAATAACTCGAAACAAAATAATAAAAAATCTCTTTAAAGACATGTTTTTCTTTAACAAATTGTTCTAAAATAAAAATAATGTTGTTCATGCATGACTAACAAGAAAAGCATGGGCGCGCCAATTGAGAAAT
This sequence comes from Lepisma saccharinum, assembly GCA_022664845.1. Taxonomy (NCBI): domain Eukaryota; kingdom Metazoa; phylum Arthropoda; class Insecta; order Zygentoma; family Lepismatidae; genus Lepisma; species Lepisma saccharinum. The sequence continues at coordinate 11,893 of JAGDQP010048932.1, forward strand.
TTATAAAGTATCTGTACATGAGAGCGCCTCATGATTTTCCTTTTAGTCATGCAGAAACAAAATATTTTTTTTACTTTTTAGTACAAATTGTTTAAGAAAAGCATGTCTTTAAAAAAGTTTAAAAAAATTTTTTTTAATGAATTTAAACTGAGGTATTCTCCACAGCAAGCTGCAATATATATATATATTAATTTGAGCTCCTGCGTAACCTAGTCGGTAGCGCGCTCGACTTCAATGCGAGCGGTCCCGGGTTCGATTCCCGATGCTCAAATATTTCGGTGTTGACCCAGCATCGTGAGGACAATTGGGGAGCTGCTGTGAATAAAAGACAGTGGCAATCACAGTGAGAGCTTCGGCTCTCCTCTCCCAACCCGTCTGGTCAGCCTGGGAGCAGTAGACCAACTCCTCCCTTCGGGGAGAGGCCTCATCCACTAGTGGATTGAATATGGCTGTGATTTATTATTTATATATTAATTTGGGACAGGAATGGCGAATGATTGCGCTATGCGCCGTTGATTTGTCAAATTTCGTTTCGGTGACACAACATTGCAAAATGAGACCGTTGCTTGAAAATGTCCGCCCACATGTCGAGTAAAGAAAGGTGCCGACTCTTGATGATATGCGGTATGAAACTATTCCTCAACCGTCATATTCCCCCGATCTTTTTTCCACCTCTTTCGGCATCTCGATCACTTCTTCGCACGGAAGGCCTCCCTGATGATCGAGTGGTGCAACATGCGGACGGATTCAACTTCCAGACTTCTTTCACCACGGAATCTAATAGTTGGCTGAGGTATGGAAAGAATGTATGATTACCGGTGAGGATTAGTTTGATTATCCAGGTAATGTAGTTTCATATTTTTGACCTTTTAACATGACGCATCTGGGCCGGATATTTTTCTCCCACCAACCGAATATTCCTTTGCCGTTATGATGCTAGAAATTTTAAGTTCTAAAAGTTTTACTATATGAACTGAACTACACTTAACTTCAGCCAACAAGCGTTGTGTGCCCGTAGCTATGACATCAAGCAGCCAAATAGTCGACCCATGTTCAAGTCTCCTCGGTTCCGTCGATTTTTCTTCACTGGTGCCAAACTAATTTATTTAAACAAACTTTAGGCACTATTTGATCAAATGTGTCTTAACCACAAGCAAAGGTTTTTCTATGTGTGTGATCTACGGGAAGGGGGCGCAAGAAACCCTAGCAACACCACTACCAATACAAATAATAAACCGCAGTAAATATTGTATTTCTTATAGTAACAAGTTGAACTTATTTGAATGTTCGAATCCATAATAAAAGTTTTTACAGCGACGATTACTTTATGAGTCTGTTTGTCTTGTTTTTTTCCCTCACAGCAAATTTCATTCTTTTGTATCTAATGTTACTTTCCACACCACTACATTTGAAATATTGCTTTTTACTTGAATTTTGAAATGTTTGCATTAAAAACTACGTTAAATCCAATAAGGAATAAATAATGATATATTGATTCTTTCAAAGATTCTAGTCTTATTCAATCACATTTTCCCACATATTCTCTTTGACGAAATGATTTTATATTTTGTTGGAAACATTCAATAATCCCTGCAGGTTATCTTCCACTACGGAGGGATTTATCTCCATTATCTAGTTCCGGCATGTTTGTTTTGAGGCTTTTCTTTCCATGCATGGTTTATGAAGTTCCATGAATTGGCCAAAGTTCCTAGAATGCAGAGCGCAGTTCTTTCGCCCTTGATATGTAAGGGATAATTAAATGATTATATACGTATTAATAGATTCTTCTCATCCACACTATAGAGAGAACCTGGTGATGATGAAGCGGTCAATATTCGCAACAAGAAGAGGATGTATCTTATAGATGACTTAATGATATCCTTACACCCAACGTACAATATTTTTAGACAAATATGTCTGCACTTCACGCAGTTTTTCTTTTCCTAGATCTCTTTGCTCGGAAGAAATTCACGGAATTTTTCCCTAACTGTATCTCTTTTTTCCGCTTGTACTTTCAATTAAAAGTTACGTTTATAACCTTACTGAGACATGTCTTCCTAGTTTGTTGTAGGATCACAAACATTTGTAAGGATACCACTGAGATACACTCTTCTACCCTACTAGCAACAGTTAGGATACATAATAGAAAGTTAAGTCACATGCTGGAATTATGTTAATAAGTTCTTTTGTTATGTATCTGTTTGTTTCCCTCATATTTTCTATTATTTTATTCACATTTCGCATTCAGGTACCATCTACAAGCAATGAATGCAACTGACACTAGCTTATATAAACAGAACAATATTCTTTCAGCTTGTACGAAAACTCGATTCTTGATAACTTGTTTGTGCCCTTCTACCCTCCTAGAGGAGCAAGTTCTGATATAAGACTATGGTGAAAGCATTACTTTAAAGTTATCATTGGTTAATACCATTACAGTCAATAAGTTCCTGGACTGGACGCAGTTTGGCGTTAGTGATGTACTACAGCTGAGACGTGACTTCCTGGAGGAATCAGTGGAAGTTCGTCTCTCGATCCAGCAAGAGGCAGGTGTGCGTATAGAGTGTAAACAGACGTGCTGTCTCTGCTGTGAAAGGAGTTGAATGCACCGCAGCGGACTTGGAGAATGTCGCAGGTTGAGCAACGGGCAAACGTTAAGTTCAGAAAAAAACTAGGTAAATCCGCAACAGAACCGTTGCAGATGATCAGGCAAGTGTACGATGACAACGCCCTGG
>JAGDQP010048933.1:0-14627 GCA_022664845.1 Lepisma saccharinum
TTGCATCGTGAGGAAAAGAACGATAACTTACCTGGAACATTACCGTTAGTCAGGACAATAGTCTCCATTGGACTCCACAAGACTCTGCCACCTGTCAACCAGTTGTTGAATACCCCGCTGAAAGAAGTCACCGGCTTGAGAGGCAAAGAACTGGGTCGCTGTTGGTCCCACTTCATCCGTATTTTGCAGTGCTTTCCCGGAAAGGTAGTTTGCAGGCTGTGAAAAAGACAGTAGTCTGTTGGTGCAAGATCTGGTGAAAACGCCGGCTGGGGGACTTTCTCCCAGCCACATTTCCCGATCTTAGCACAGGTCGTCATGCTGTGTGTGGGCGCACGTTATCACCATGGATGAGAACACCCTTGAGATTAACCAGAGGAGGACGTTTCTCCAACAATGCAGTCTGTAGATTTTCAAGCTACGGACAGTAGGCATCTGCATTGATGGTCTGGTTACGTGGCAAGAACTTAAAATGGATGATCCCACGGATATCCCACAAAACATTAAACAGTACTTTTCATCCCCTGTCATCATTCTGTCCAGAAATGGTTCGCGACTGTGATGGATGAGCAGGGAACTGCAGATGTCAACTCGCTGCTGCTTCTGTTGAGGCGTTAACGCATGAAGTACCCGTTTTGGGAGTTACGACACGTACCCAAGGCCCTGAAGATGGTGATTATCGGTCGAATGGGTGACATGGAGTTCGCTAGCCAGTTCTTCAAAAGTTTGTTTTAGATTTGCTTCCACCGTTGCTCGCAGGGCATCGTTGTCCAGCTCCATATGTCTTCCCTTCTCGTGGTTTACCGGTGAAGCTGGTGTCCCCGGACTGAAACCTCTGTAACCAGCTTTGGCACTTTCGCACATCTACAGCACCCTGACCATATACAACATTGATGTTTCTTGCCGCTGCGCTGGCTGGATGTCCCTGGTGAAATTCATACAGGATGGCATGGCGTATGTGGTCCTCCGACACTGCCATAATCAAACGCAAGCCCCAACACGTGGAGTAGACTGTTCTTCTTATACACACTGCTGCACAATCAAATGTCCTATATAACTCAGCTGTAGCACGTGTCGACTACTTCACTATTCACTCGTGAGATGGCATTGCAGCGGTAATCGCACATGCAATAGTATTTATGGGATAACCCTGTATTTGTAGTCATGTGATTGAATCGGCCTGGTTGGTCGCGGGCGCTGAGTTTCAATTTGAAAGCAGTTTATTTCTACCTGCTTTCTCTGGTGCATTAGTGTTCAATTGCAGTCGTAATTATTTTTCCTGCGTTGTATTCAGATTCTATACCCTCAGTGTTGAGCGCCACAATACATTTTTTCAGGTTCTCTTTCTATCCATGTTTAGCATGACCGAGCAAGTATTTAGTACATTTTCTTAAAGCCTTTATTTGCATGCTCCTGTACCAAAATTAACTAACTCAAAAATGGATTTTTTTTTTGTAAATTCAATCTTAAATTTAGCATGAACTATTAGAAAACTAAAAAAAATAGTTGTCAGGGCAACAATTGCTACTGATATGTTATGTTTTGGAATTATGGAAATGAGCTTCTTAACACTATTATCTTCTTATCGAACATAGTCCGTTTAGATATTAGACCATTTGGTGTTGGTAATATTGTGTTGTGGGTCAATGATGCATGAGTCATAACGCTGGCTGCTTTGTAATCAATTGGACCCTGTTTCGATGCCCGGTGATGATATAAGTGTTTCCTAGTTCACTTTAAATTGTAGATCAAATCTTCAGGAGATCTTCATTCGATGCAAGATAATGACAAATCATGATATTTTTATCTTACCCAGGAATCTTCTAGAGGGCTTTCATATTTTAATTTATTTTACAGGTTTAAAAGAAAGTTGTAAAATTGAAAGTAAAAGAACAACATCGCCGACTTTGGATCGACAATGACACGGATTCCGTTGCCTGCCATCTTAACTTAGAATTTTCTATGTCTTCTCCAGATTCTCCAGCTGAGTGACCAGATTGTATCTGAACTAAAACCTTGGCCACTACCTCGCCCACTCCTACCATCATTCTTCAGACGTGACTGGTTTAAACCAAAGTTTGCAGTTTAGTAAGAGAATATTTTATAAAACTGATGTCTGAATTGTACATATTCTTCACCAAAACCCCGCCCCTAATTATTTAATATAAAATTCATATAAATTTCTGGTGCAAAAAAATTATAGCAAAGTGGGAACTGGATACATGCAGATATGAGAAGAAGGAAGTTTCTGATTGACAAATTGATGGAGGGAAGAAAGAAATACGTAGAAACCAACCATGAACTAGCCAATTTCTTTTAAGTCTCGTCGTATGTGGTCGTATGATGGAATCTAGTGCCCATGAGTGATAACAACGGAATTGTGGCGCTCTGACTTCTTGTATCGGAAGTAATATGCTGGGAATGAAATAAATCAAATTGATTCTGGAAAAAGGAAGAGGTTGGAAAAGACAAGGCAGAGAGGGGAGGGAAGAGAGAGAGGGAGGGAGAAAAACGCGGAAAATTGAAGTGGTTGGATGGAAATGTCTTCTAGCGATGTCCCAAAGAAAGAAGTGAGAAACTCCTTGGGGTGAAAATCAAGGTCCGTAAACCGCCGCTCGCTTTCTCTTTTATAGAAGAGAGAAAGCGGGCGCCGGTCTACGGACCTTGGGTGAAAATAGGAAATAGAAGGTAGATTTCCAGCATAATAAAGACAGAAAATGCAAGAGAAAAAAGATAGCAGAGAGTTAGTGGTATATTATATATATTTCAGGTGGATAATAAAGCATATATTATCAGTACATTATTAAATATTTGTTAATGTGAATTTATATGTAAGTTATAAAGACGAAGGGACAAATGAAGCGAAATAAATCAAGATGCAATCAACATCTAACTTGAAAGTAAAATCTCCTCTTAGGAATGTAAAGACAACCAGATAAATTTCCATTTAATATTACTGTTACTATATTTATGCGTTTTATGTACTTCACAGCTACCAATGTCATAAAATCGTCAGAAGTATGACGGATGACGTCTCTAAGTAAGCACACTTTTCGAATAGGGTGTTCAGAAATATAGAAACAAGTCTTTTTAGGCACCACTCCGACATTCGCTTTATGACATTCATGGCGAAATTTGAATGAGGGTTGTAGACCAGACCAAGGTTCGAACCTGCGCTGCCTTCTCAGTGCTTACCTTTATCATGAGAGTACGTTCGGAAGCTGGGCAAAATGCAAGCATTTCTTATTTATTAACTTATGGAACATTACAGGCCTACTCTCTAATTTTGGTCGAACACTTAACAAAAAAAGACTTATGGTCGTAAGTGAATGTATGTTATTGTTGACTGTGAGTCTGGTCCGGTTGGATGTCGAGGGCAAAAGTTTATGTCTGATTAGGGATTTCCCGACTTTTGACAGGTACAAAGGCAGATTGATGTACTAGATCAGAAGGTATTTGAAAATCATAGTATTTTGGTCTATTTTGCTTGTAATGACATTGACCTGTGTCGATCCTGTAAGCTTTTAAGTTTCTAAAATCCACATGAATCAACGCAAGAGCCAGGATGAGGATCCAAAAATTCGGGGACACTAAACTAATATATTAGACCACAAAAGCACATCGTCCGGCGAAAAAAAAATCTTAAAATAACTATACTATAGATATATTTTAGAACCGTATACAAAGAACTTTAGCATACCAAAATCCACTTGATAAGAAAATACTGATACAGTCCATGCTCAAAACCATATGATTTACTGACAATGCTCTCGAGCCTTCAAAGGAGATTTGAGGTAGATAATGATGCTCTTAGTTTTTGTTAGTGTGTGTATACGGAAGATAGAGGATCAGAACAAAGTTCAACATCCAACTGAAGAATTTGTGCTTTCTTTTCTGATTAAGGAAGAACCCAACCACAACAGTCTTTACCAGTGGTATTAAAACAAGGTGTGTGCCACAGCTGCCAACATTGATCTCTTCTAAGGAAGTGGAAAAGCAATCACGAATAGCTAAGGAAACCGAGAACAAGAAGAAATAGACAATCAGAAGGTTGTTTAACTAACAGAAAATAAAATAAAATTAGTTTTGCCGTGTCTTGGTGTGCGGCCAAGTTACATGGAACCTGATATTTTGTTGAAACAGTAGCGCAGAATAAAAGAACATTATAACTTTTGCCATGTCGTTCTTTTTCACTAAATACTGCAGAAAAAAATATTAAATTATTGTTACCATTGTATACGAACTGGCCACATTGTAAGAAAGTGCAGTTCTTGTACGCTATTTGAACACCTTACTTCTGTGCACTTTAAATATATAAATGTGAACAAATTAGCTTTTGCTATTTAGAGTGTATTAATAAGAGGTTCTGGTAGCTCAGAAAAGAGAACGTGGGACAGAACCCAGGTCGTTTCTTGACAACCCAATGTCTGAACAAAGTACACTCATTTCATCACTTCTCTTATTGCTGATCCTAAAGTGAGTTAGCCTGAATTTATCAGAACTAAAATTGTGAGAGTAGAAATGAGACAAGAGGGTTGAAAGGAAAGGAAGAAAAGAATTATATTACTGTTCTCTCTTGCTGTTTGTTACTAGACTCTGTCTCAGGTTATTCCATAGTTAAATGTTATTTTTGAATGTGTGTGATAACGACAAAAGTTATGATTATGTGTATATCAGAGTGATACTGTATTAAACGACAGAATGTGTGATTCGTGTGTAATTGAATTAATATGAGGAATTATTGCCGTATCTCTACAGATGGTTTTAGATGGATAAAGAGGATGTCACTTTTGTTTTAAGTATGAAGGCTCTTAGATGTTCCTTTCGAGCATGTGAGGTACAGATATGAGGGTGATTCGGAATCTATTGTCTTACGAAACACAGGAAGTTGCCTGAATAAAAGATTGCAGAACTAAATTTCGCTCTTCACGGCCCTCAGATTTCACCCATTTTGTATATTTTTCCTGTACTATCAACTTCTCCCGTGATTATTTCGTATTACAGAAGTGTTAGCCTTCTTCAATTACGTTACAACCTAGGTTTTCTCTTGCTTTACGTCGTTTCCATGTTTATAGGTACTAAATTGTGTACTCAGCTTCTTCGACAGTGCTTTCGAAATATCCCCAAATACTTAATATACCTAGAAATTCTTTACTCAAATTCGAAAAATTAGTGAAATGCTCATTTTGTTCCAATATGAAAAGTTCAACAATGAATCTAATCCGAGATTTTACTATTTAAACTAGAACCATTCTCTTTAAGATTAAATTATTTTTAATGTTGGTTTTACGATGAAGCAGGATTTCTATAAAGTGATATCTGGCAACAGTGTGTAAATTTATAGAGTAATGGGAAAGCGGAATACCTGACAAAGAGGAAGAAAAAAGATAGATGAGAGCAAATATCCGACAAAATGAAGAAAACCAAGCACACTTGTTGACAGTCTGAAAACATAAAAAGGAGGAAATGGGAGACAAGAGATAACGAAAGGATCAAAAGTGATGATGCTATAACAAGTGGAGAAGTAAGTGCTGACACTTTCCGAGGCAGGCACAAAGCTCAGAAAGGAAGAAGAGAAGAAAAAAGAAACACAGGGGCCGAAAACAGCGTAACAAATTATGTTTCGTGTGGAACCCTCAGGGAGCCTGGATCTATCTCTGAGTCACAACATCAATCCTTTCGCAGACAAGCACTCTTAAGAAGAAGGGTTGAGAAATGAACTAGAACGCCCGTTTTATGTTGCAATAGAATAGTACTTTACAATAAACAAAAAGTTATAATTTCCCTTTACTGATATGAGAACTCATTGACGGAGCAGTAAAATTCTTTTACATTGCTGAGTTTTTCTTTCTCAGATTAAATGTCCCTGGACAGCTTTTAAAATGTGCTAAAACGACGAGTAGTCGAGGGATCGATGCTCGTGTGATGTAACAGATGTTATTGCTCTGGAGATAACAGCAGCAAAATATAATTGCTAGGCTCAGAAGACTAAAGACAGAAAACACAGCACTAAGATCCATAGCTCTGATCCAGAACCGCCTAACAAAAGAGTAATCTAGAATTTTGTGGAGGTTTAAGAGCTATAAAGCACTAGGCTAGTTTTGTTTGCTAAAAAATAAGCTGTGAAAGTGATTGACTTCGAATCAGTATGCCTTTTACTAAACAAATGCCGAAATAGTACTAAAAAGGAATACACTGGAAGCAACCATGTACATTCATTCTCGGAGTGGTTTGCTCAGCAAAGACTATTTCTTAGACTTGTAATGGCCCTTGACAATATATATTTGTACAACCTATCAACAAATTATTCTATAACAAATACATAAACAGGTGATATTTTGCATTATAGATGTATAAGTACTACCAAGTCTGGCAGTCATATAAGCAATACTTCTGAGGGCATAATACATATTAATATTAGGCCCTAATACTGGAAAAATTCTTCAAATGCTCTTAAACTTTTCTATGGCTTCTGCAATAAATTTAATTATGTTACATTTAGTCCCTAACTTCTCGACTAGCATCGTCCGAAATAAGATCCCTGCTATGAAGAAAATACTTGTCATTTGTAGAAATGGGGTCCGTGACTACTTTCGGGGTTTCACAATGTTTCGTTCAGCCTTCATTTCCTTTCAGCAATTTCACAACCAATGGCAAATACGTTCTTGTCATAGATTACGTACATTTTACAAGAACATAATTATTTTGTTTACAGAAAATTATAACAGTGATTGTAATTGCATGTATTTTATTTCATTCTTCTGCTGTTTTTTTTTTTTTTTTTTTGAAATGTCGAAAAATGCAACATCTTTTAACTCTGTGTGCACAATGTTTGTGTTACGTACGGCTGTTTGTCTGAATTTCTAAGAGGGAATCACTGAAAATGTACAATTTTTCGTAAAATCCAAATTTCACAGTAAATCAGTGTATTTGTATGATGAAGAAAATTTAGAGGAGGGGAATCCAGTTTAAGATGATCAGTCCGAAAATATGAGCAGCACGAAGGTTATATTCCCATATCTACCACGTACATTGCGTAAGAGCGAAGTAACGAAGTTGATAGCTTTGTTTGGCGTTTCATGGTTGACGAGAGTAGAGCCCAAGCTAGTGTGCTACTATTGTTGTGTAATAAAGGAGAAGTTTAAAAGTAAGTAAGTTTTTTAAAAATGTATATTTTTTGAGCTATAGTTAAATCAGGGTACTGGAAAATAAGCTACAACGTGGTATCCATTCGTTATATAAAATATATCACTTAATTTATAGCCAGTTCCGTCTAGGAACACAACGCCAGTCGTTTGTTCACTTCTTTGTGATAAACAGAGTTGCAAACTGTAATGCATTAAAAAGACACTAGCAGTCGGTGAAATATGAGCTTTTAAATTTAGTTTAATATGAGCATGTACAAATTTATTGAAAACAATGAGAGAAATGAAAGTGATGAACTTTTGCAGGTATTAACTAAAGCAGAAAATCTGTATCGATATAATAATTTGTAGATGGCATTTAGTATCTCCCCCAAGTTAATCAAAGGATATTATTTTCTAAAGTAAACCCACATGCAGCAGATGCTACTAAGCATTATTCCTCACAGTATACGAATGTATAGACCTATTTGATCATTTGTAAAGTTGCTAACTTAACGTTATGTAAGTCAGTAATAGTTATAATATCACGATTCATAGGCCTAATCACTAGCAAATTATTTGCTAGAGATACTTAAAAGCAACCTAATTTGTAATGACATGGATGGAAAACTCTGCGCTCCTTTAGTTCACAATCAGCCTAAATTATTATGTTTGGCCACTTTTCGTAAATTTCCAGTTTCGGCACATTCTTTGTTCTATCCGCTTTGCCCTATTCACTTTGCCCGGCTGAGGCCATTTTTGTTCAAACTAGGGTATACTTATTAACAGCCCAGGAGTATTTGTGACCAGAGGTATTACAAGTTCATACATCAGTGTAAGTTACAAGACAAACAAAGAAAATTTTGAAATGCAAATGAAGAGTAATGCGATATAAAATAATGTACTTATTATTATTATTATTATTTTTTACAAACACGTCTTTTTCAAGTATCTTCACCCCATGGATTCCATGCCGCGAGCAGAACAACATTTGTACTGATTAATGAGAGTCACCTTCCTTGTGTTTCACATACTTTTCGGTTGGCGCGCTAGTGTATGCAATTCAGGAATTATTAACATTATTCTCTTTGCTCGGGTTATTCGCTTTGCCCGTTCCTTCCTCTACAAATTTGCAGAGCACACTTCAATAAGTTAAAACACCAAAGCATGTTTTTAATAACAGAAATTGTTCGAAACAATTACAGGAGTCAGTCTTAACTTGCACTGCTCTTCTTATCGCTAGTTTGTGTGATGTAAATCGTACACTTGAAGACACATGGTTGAAGTGAAAATGATAAATTTACTGTGAAATAGTTGCTTTTATGGGAAGAGAACAAATCATAATGATGATGTAGGGGAAAGAAGAAAGCTATTCTTTAAATCAAAGACTCTCTTAACGTTAACTGACGTATATAACTTAAATATTCCCGATGGAAACAGAATAATTATACATTTTCCTTTTAAACACAAACTACACTTTCTTTTATAGTAGTTTGATAAGTTTGTTTACAAAAGAAGTATTACAATTAAAAAAGATCAATCAGTTCATATCAATCCGATTTTTAATTTAATCAAGAAAGATATTGACACCTACATTTTAATTGTCATTGTAAACACGTGCTGTCGGAATTGTAAAATACAACAATTTCAGCATAAAGGAAAAATACATGAAATGGATAAGAAATAAACAAAAAAGGAACAAAGATAGGAAGAGAAAGAACAGCGGAAAAATACGAAGGAAGTATGTGAGAAACAAAGAAAGACAAAAAATTGAAATAAAAAAAAAACGAATGAACAAATGTAAAGATAATACTAAAAGGGACAAAATCCATTATTTCTCTAAAACTAACACGAATTTTCTTATATGATTTGGTATCTCAAATGGAGTTTTTTGCATGGCATGGACATACACGTACACAAATTCCACTTCGATACACTTTCCTTTTAAATTCGATACTTAAAAGGTTAGTTTCCTCAACTTTAATTTTTCTTATCATACTTTTCAAAGAACATGAAGCAGCAATAAAATGAGTAAGAAAGGGAAAAAGGGCAAAAACCAAGAGAGCGAACCAACAATAAACAAACAAAATACAAACACTAAGGGAAAGCAAAAGAGGGAACGATGCATTTCAAAATGGAGAAGAGAAAAGCAAAGATGACAATGAAGGAATAAAAAGAATAAGCAAGCAAAGAGGAAAAGAAGGAAAAAGTAACATAAAAATGCATGCAGGTATCAACACTTATTGAATTTTGTTTGCTGTCTATTTTTCCTGTTATGCTTCTTCCATAAAAAGAGGTTTGCTATTTTGGCTAGATTGACTAAGTCAACTGTTGGCTCCAAGGGATATGAGACTGGTAAAAGTTGTAGATTGAAGGAGACACAAGGAAAAGAGAGAGAAAGCGAAACAAATTGTGCAAATATTATCTATTACAAATTAATCTTGTTAGTAACATTCAGTCTCAAGGGCGGCGACTTTTCGTAAGTTTGAGGTGACCAAGTGGACGGTACTGAAGGGAATATGTTCTCTGGATGAAATCGGGGAGAATAATGATTCAAAACAGGTGTATAAGTCGAGATAGAAGAGGAAGTAAAAAGAAGGCCAAGACAGTAAGTTTGAAAATATAAATATAAGCTATGTGGCATGATGAAGTGTAATTTAACACTCAACATTTTCTTCTTATGATTATTCCTTTATGGACTGCATGAGATAACAATCTATCAACTTGAAACCGAGGAGAGGAAAGAGAAGTACTCAATGAAAGTATGAGGAATGTATTGATAATATATATCACACTAAAATTATATAGATTTTAAACTACGAACGATGTACGTAGTGAACAGTACAGTATTTTACGAACACCATTTTAAACCTATTTTTGTCTGAAGTCAGTAAACAGTGTACACCGAACCATCAGTAAAGAAAGACAAAATGTGGATGCCAAGAAATGTAATGTTGCTAATATATATCTTTTCATCCAAATGTCAAGGAAAAAAATTAACAAGAGTGTTCGAAAACGTCAGATAGACGTATGAGCAACAAATAAGAGGAATGTCAACAAAGACAATTATTCCCGTAGTTATCACATGAATTAGATGACAATTTAATAGTAGAGAGAAAAGATATCGTAACGTTCCTTATGGTAGGGTAGGTAGAGGCGAATTATGGTACATGAAATCTCTTTAGCCCCTTGTCCTCTTGTATTACAAAACTATACAAGTGATCCTAAATCAAGATAACCTCTGCTTATTTCTCAAGTGATTGGTATAGGATTCTGAAGTTCGAGACTCAGTGTAATGATGTGTCTGGCTACTAGGTGACTTCTGTAAGGAGCTTCAATCACAACAGCAGATTGATGCAAGAGGAAAGGTGCTCCTATCCCGACAGCAAGTAGAATAAATAATGTGAGAGATATTCCTACCCCAAGGCAGGTTGGAGGAAGGTTGAAGGTGTTCACTCCCAACGGTAGAGTGACATAGAGGTCCCAGATGTCGGCCTTTTGATATTCAATCTTTGGATCCTCTGGTAGGTGGCGTCGGTGATATTGACGTTCTTCTTCTTTGTGGCCACGGTTGTCTTCTGCTGTTTGTTGATTTCAGATATGTGCTTATTACATTGCACTCACGAACATGACACATACCATTACAATATAAAACACTCGCATTACTATTACCCACGTATTTCTCTTTCTAGCTTGTTCAAGCTGTTGAAAGACTCCAATTGGTGTCTCTCATGGCGAAATATTTTCCTTTTATTGGAATATCAAACTCTGTAACGGGTTTAGCAGCTTTTGGGAGAAGACGTAGGCTACATATAACAGTATAGGAACGTATTTACAGACTTTTCATCAGCGAGAAATGTCTCAAAAGCAAATAAAACCTCCAGATGGAAGACTTTAGGCAAATTTAAAACGCTTGTTTAAGCCAGGAAAACATATGCACCTGTAGTTTATAATTCTGCGGAAATTGCCTAAAAGTAGACCACAAAAAAAAGTGTATATTTGCATTAATGGTTAAAGCATGTCACTTCAGGAAGTACAAATTCATTTATTTAATAATAAAAATCGTACAAGATAAACCAGAATTCAGGATAAACGAGTTTCGGAAAAGCGAGGTTTCAACTGCTTAAGTATAATGCTAGGTCTCATTTCCCTTCCATACACTTAGTGGCTACGAATCAATTTCTTTCGGAAGGAATATATTCACTAAGTATACAAATTAATTGTGTGTTATCAGATATTTCTTGCATTAAGGAAAAATACCATGTTGAAATCTTCAACGTGATTATTTATCTTTGGCTTTAATTGATTGGACTAGAGAATTTAATAAAATATATGTCGAGAGGTATGCAACATCATCATACTTCAATCTAATTCAAAATCGGTATGTAAATTTACAGCGGCTTTAGTGTGCATTTATTTGCTATATATTTTTTTATTGTTTTACATAGTCATCTACTTCCTCTTGTTTAAAGTCTAAGTGAATATATGAAAAGATACCGTATAGGAATGTGGTGACATTATCAAATTATAAACGTCCAGACTGATTTAAGGTCCCTGAACCCAAATCTGAAGTCAGTTGCTACCTGGTTTCGTTTTGACACTAACGTGCGTTACGGAGAGATAGACAAATGGACAAAGAAAAAATAATAGAGAACAAGATATAGGAAGGGTCGCTAGAACTCTGGCTTTATTATTCCTTTGTTAGTACTAATTCTGGGTTTAATACTCAGGTCTATAATGAGAGTAAATAATAGAGTGAATACTAAATCTCTTTAATTGAAAACCAATTTGCAGTCACTGATAACCTCAGATAATGAAGAATATATACGTAACTAGATTGCGAAATTATCTACTTAGTTTACTGAGGAAACATAATATTTTTCTATGAAATAAACAAAATATCTAGTACTCGTTTTCGAGTAATTTTCATGCATCGCATTTTACGTATTTTAAAGCACTAGAACCGATAAAAATAGCACCTGACTGAAAAAAGAAAAAAAAAACATATATTCAGCTCATCCTTCTCTTCTTGTCTCTTTCTCTCACTCTTCGTACACACACTATTGTTTCCTCTCCATCTCCCTTGCTTCTATTGAAGATGAAAATTGGACTGATTCTGACGTACTGCTACTCTACACTCAGAAAAAAAAGAAGCCGAGCAAATTTATGCACCAATAAGCATTCGTGATTCAATACCAAACAGAAAGATACCGAGACATGGCACTGTAGGCATCTATTGGATAACCTACAGCAGACAAAAAAGAGAAGATACAGAAATACCAGCACATCTAGTATTCATATATATATATATATAATTAAACCGGTGTTTTATTAATACTATTTTTTAAATGTTCCTGTTGCTTAAACTGGTCTTATCGCATTCTACAACGATCGTTCCACTCTGTTCAAAACTGAATTTTATGGTCAGTTGTAGTTTGATGCCGTTTTTATTCGTAACTAAATGGTTTGCGATAACACTTTAACTGTCCAACTTGTTCGTCCGCTTGAACTCACATTAGAGACTCTCTTTAGCCTGAATTTATTAACCATTATCGTACCACGAGGAGAAAGAAAGTTAACAAAAAGTATACAAAGCAAGAAGTAACTAAAAGGAGAGAGGATATATTCACATAACACTAAGTCCTTGTTCGGCAAATTCAAAATGTGGAGAAATTCTATGTGATACTGGGCTATTTTAAAACTTATTGTTAGAACTGCTGGCTCTAACATGATAAATTTCTGAAGAACTATCTTCTCCTAATGATACTTGTGGATACAGATAGTACTTTTATCATTTTTGTTCTATGGCTGAAGCAATAACAAACTCAATGTAAATAATTACTTCAAGCAATAAATGACATTTAGCTTCTCCATATTTTGTAGTGTTAAAATGGTTCTTTTAACCAAAAAGCTTAAATCAAATACTTTGTTGAAACATCAATATGTTATTAATGGATTTTTCTATGTAAAAAATAAACATTACATATTAAAATTTTATTTAAGTTAAGTACAGAAGAATCTCATTTATCTTAATTTAAGATGATATAAGAGTGAAGCTTGGTGGACAGAAATTAATCATCATCTGACAAGGTATTCTTACTTGGAGCACCAATAGGTATTACGGTTGCCGTAACAGTATTCGAAAGACGATGCATACAGAAAGGAACCTCCATCGAGTTTCAAGTTTAATCACTCTAAAACTTTTCCAAAACTAGCAAGAATTGGCGTAAACACTAAAAGCAAGCCTCCAAAAGTCGATTTATGAACGAATATTTACAAGGATATCTAGATCACTTTACCTTAGGTGAGACCTATGGCAACAGTTGCTTGAAGGATATTGCAATTTGCAAACCCTGAAGTGTAGACCATTGTATATCCTGGTCTGATAAGTCTCATTTCTGCGTGTATTTTTGCAAGACAAGGATTATATCGTAGATCACATCAATTCTTCCATTAAAGTATTGTTTAAGTGGAAGGAGAATATGTGATGACTTTGAGACAAATAGCTTGCAAGGGCGTAACCCTTCAGTGATGTTCGTACGCACTTTGAAATAGCACCGCTAAGTTCAATTTCTGGATGAACAAATGTTCCCTTTTGTGTAGAATGTCCTGGACGAACATAAAATGGGGATCGAAGAAGACAATTGTCAAGTTCACAGACCTTAAAACTGTGTGCTCCGTATAGTGCGCATTGAGAAGCATGCCTACACCAAAAATGACTAATTATGATATATCAAAGAAACATGATATTATTTTGTAAACTTAAAACTAAAACCAAGGGAAAATATTTTCGACTACAGAGAAACTGATTTGTATAGTTCTGTAATGTTGACTTCTTCCTTTTTCTATTATTTTCCAATTACCCAATTTATGTGACATATTTTTAAGAAAGAAAAAAACAAATTGGAGATATATATAAACCGAGACAGGACCGGGAAACCGGAACTGTCGCCCCAAAAGGCTTCTGCCAATAACTGGGAGGAGACCCCTTAATTCCTCTTGCTGAGACTTACGGGAACCGACCGGGGTAGACGCCTAATGTCCAATCCATAAGTTCACGTCGTGGGGCCTGTTAGTACCCAAGCAACTGCTTGGCGAACGAATATGGATGGCCTGCTCACGAACCCGCATTAGCTGACAGCGTGGTGAGTCAAATGTCAGCACCCATTCCTTTCTTTACATATGATGGTACAAGCAAGGAAACAGCCTCGGAGAAACTCATTACCGGAGGACGGAATGCAGCTGGCAACGGCAGCGGTCAGTCCTGCAGGAAGTCAGAGGGTCAAAATGCCCGGGTTTGGACTGTAGACTGCCAGGACACCGACACGGTAACTCGAACGGACCTATCCGTGGCGACCCTCAACTGTAAGTCACTTGCAGGAGAGGACAAATTAGAAGAACTGCAGAATGAACTTAAGAGGATTAAGTGGGACATCATAGGACTATCAGAAGTGTGGAGGAAGAATGAAGAACAGTTGGAACTACCGTCAGGGCACACGTTCTACT
>JAGDQP010048934.1:0-14627 GCA_022664845.1 Lepisma saccharinum
ATGGAAATTCGGTCCATGAGGTTTTTTTGCGTTAACTCGTGTGGCACCCATACATCAAGCTTCTTTTTGTATCCAGCCTTATGCAAATGGTTCCACACGGTCTTTTGTGCAATGTTTAGCTCTTGGGCAATCGAAACAGTGCTTACATGACGGTCGGACGCGACAATGTCCATGATTTTATCGACATTTTCGACATCTGGCCTTCCAGTGCGAGGTACATCTTTGAAGTCAAAATTACCGGAACGGAATCGATGAAACCAAAGTTGCGCGTGATTGGCTGTTACAGTATCAGGACCATAAACACTATTCACATTTGCAGCCGCCTGGTTTGCGTTTTCGCCTTTATCGAAGAAAAACTGTAAAATATAGCGTATTTTTTCTTTGCTAGTGTCCATTTTGACGCGCGCTCACACAATACTGAGTCAACTCATCACTATCTGAACATTGTTTGTAGTACGTAATCTCATCGTTTGAACGCCATCTCGTTGAACCCGATCGGACTTATACAACGCGAGATACAGATCACTGAAACCATCTATTGGCAGAATAATGGATTACTTTTTACTACAGCAGATATTTAGCAGTACGGTAGAGGTAGCGCTCATTTGGGGGCGAGCCCGTCCATATAGCACGACCTGGCAGAATCTTTTTCCATGTAAATTTTTCACAAACGATCTAATGTTAATCTTAATGTTATTGTTAGGGTTTTAGTGGATCTGACTAGTTTGAGGCTGTTCTCGATGATTTTTTGAGTGTAACAAGAGAAATACAGGGTTTCTACAGGGATTTTTAATTTGGGGGTCTATAAAGTATCAGGACAGGTACAGGGTTTCAGCCAGAATTTTTAATTTAGAGGGGGTCTGTACATTTTCAGGACAGGGTACAGAGTTTCTGCCAGGATTTTCAATTTGGAGGAGGTTCGAGAATTCTAAAGACCTACAGTTTTCTATCGAACAGGCTATAGAGTTTCTGCCAGGATTTTTAATTTGGGGGTCTGTATATTTTCGGAACAGGGTACAGGGATTTCAATTTTTAGGAGGTCGTGAATTTTCAGGACAGGACCTGTAGTTTTCTATCGAGCAGGCTACGCAAATTCTTCCAGGATTGTTAATTTGGAGCGGTCTGTGAATTCTAAGGATAGGATCTACAGTTTTCTATCGAGCAGGCTACAGGGCTTCTGCCAGGAGTTTCAATTTGAAGGGTGGGTAGAGATAAAAGTTCGACTCTAGTATAAAAGCCAGAGCTGAAATACGTTACTTTTAATAAGTTTGATTTCTTTTTTTCACCACAATGTTACAAAAGTGGAATAAAAGCATTATACATCTGGGCCAAATTTAAGGTATAATCTTTCTCAATCAGGTAACCTCCTCCACAACCAACCTACGTGACTCATCACCCACTTTATGTTCTTTGAATCTTAGAAATGTTAAATAAAACATTGCACAACTCTCCATCAAATTTAACCCACAATCTTGTACAAAACAACCAACCTTCCTGGCCTATGACGTCATCACCGCGCTATCTTAATTTGCTAACAAACTCAAATAAAGCATTATTCAACAGCCCTCCCAAAATTTAGTTCACAATCTTGTACAAACACGTCCTACTTCACCTCAACACCCTCCAACCAACCTACGTGGCTCATGACGTCATCACTCTCGGCATCTTGAATTCCCTCGGTCATTCAGTGATTCTTCGATTACGTTATCACTTTCCCCCCCAAAATTCAACTTTAAGCTTCAACAAACACCCTTAGGTCACCCCCACAATTCACCTACGAGGATCAACATGACGCTTGCTCCTGCCATATAGGCAACTCGTAAATTTTTAACGAATGTACACGATATCTACTTGGGTGATTCAAATGTGGACCATATAACTTCTTTGCATGCCCCTTTCTTTAACATTTAATCTGAAGTGACCGCCGAATCCGAAAACATTGACGTCACCAGTCTTGAAAATTATTGTACAAAATTTTCATAAATGTGGATAATTGTTAAGGTGAGAAATGGAAAATTGTGCTGAGATTTTATGAACGAAGAAAGCCAGTGAACAGCAAGGGAAATCAACAGGTGCAGAAATTCCTTCCTAATGTTCTTCCCGGTCTGTCGTAATGGAAGTAGAGACTTCATTCAGAAAGCGACGGAAGTTTCAGTCTCTCTTACTGTTTTGATGGAAATATTGTGGAGAGGTCATCGAATGGTTAGGCCAGTGTTCCGCAAACTATTTGCAACTGCGGACCAGTTTTATTGATTGGTTAGGTCAACGCGCTACACCGCGTCTGCCCATGGGTAGACCTCAAGGACCACCTGTGGTCCGCGGACCATAGTTTGGCCTGTATAGTACAAGAAAGTTTACTCCACCTTCTTTAAATTTTATGTGTTTGTGTGTGTGTATGTTCTCTGAGAAGTAAAAAGAAAGATACTGTGGTAATTTTGGGTAATTTTGTCTGTGTTCATTATTAACTTCTTAATTTGGTTGAAAACGTTGCTTATTGCAGAAAACAGGAGGGTAGAAACTTGGGTTTACGCCTATCAAATTAGAACAACTGAAGCAATGAAATATGTTGCAGCTTTTACAAAATTTTCCTAGAATATAAAAATTGTTCTTTTGTCCAGTACTGCCCTTAAAAGGTTCAGAAAAAACTTTTCTCATTGGAATGTTAAGCGACAAAGATTTCGAGAATCAGTTGCATCTGTAGATATGTTTGATTGAAACGTTATTTTACTTTCATAATATTTCTGTTATCCTGTGAAAATTACAGATGTTTGGATTTCAAACATGGACATTTTTTTTGCAATGAAAATTGATATATCTCATGAAATGGTTGTAAGTTCAACGAAGCTTCTTTGTCGAGTTTGAGTTCAGCTGCTCTCATCTTTATAGCGAATGTACTGCTTTATTTTTGCTGAGTTCCAAGAGACGAATTTAAAACCGTATCTAGAATGGCCAGTAGAAGGGGTACAAGAACAACTGAAAATTGCAAGTTGCCTACATCTTAGGGGCAAGGACCACGTAGTTACGTGGTAGGTAGTTGACCCCATGACGTGGTTTGGACGTTCGTAGGAGATTACGGATGAATTTTGGGTGGGAAAAAGTCATGACATAATTAGAGATGGCCTCCGGATATCCCCATCACTTGACAGAGGTCATTGATCTGTGATGTTGACAAATGTTGAGTGTAACGTTATCATGTTGGATTGTAGTGCTGGAGCAAGTTAGAACATGATTTTTGACATCACGAGGTCATTGTCCGGTAGGCAGAATAGTACAAGATGTTTGACGTCAAGGTGTGGGTACAAACGAGCAGTTGACTATTGACGTCAGAAGGTCATTGACAGGACGTAGGAAATTCCTTGTTACCTGACGTCATGGCGTGGGTGAGTCTTTTGATAAAAAAAAAGGAAGATAATATTGATGGTTCACTCTTCACTTTAGACTTTAACAAACTATATATGGTACGGTTGAGGGCGGTAGTGTTGTATGTATCATTATAAAGAGAGGCAAGCTTCAGTCATGGCAGAGCAGCAGGAAGGTGTAGCACGTCCTGTTAAGTTGAGAGTAGAGGAGGAGCTTGACGATACATTGGAATTATTGGATAGTAGTTATGATGAAGATAAAAACCGTACCATATATAGTTTGTTAAAGTCTAAAGTGAAGAGTGAACCATCAATATTATCTTCCTTTTAATTTAATAAAGAGGAGGATGACGACGACGAGGAGGATATTAAGGAAGTCTATTCTTCGTTAGTGCCAAAGACAAAGACGGAGGGTGATGATATTAGTGTGATATATTCATCATTAGCTCCAAAGAAGAGGAAGAATACAAAGACAAAGCAGCGTGTGTTGGAGGGAGTCGAATATCCTGTAAAGAAGCGTTTGTGTTATGATAATGCTGGAGTGAAACAGTCATCATCAATACTATCAAGAGCAGCAGCAGCGGCAGGAATAGCTCCACCACTACTAGAATCAGTAGGAAAAGCAGTAGCAGCACCAGTAACAGTAGCAGCACCAGTAACAGTAGCAGCACCAGTAACAGTAGCAGCAGTAGCGAAACCAGCAGGAGTTACTCGAGTAGTTGTGAAAAGTTCCAAGTGTGGATGCAAAAACAAGTGGGTAGATAAGAAGTGTATTCGCCGAGCTTTACATCAGTGGAATCCTAAAAGTACATGGATCTGTGAAGGGAGTTTTAATGAAGAAAATAATCAAAGTGGGCATGCGTCTTTAGGCTATATCAAGCCAAATGAACTAGTAACAGGCGAAGAAATTGAAAAACATTTTTGTTAATGTGTGTGGAGACTGGTCTTAAAATCTACAACAGAAAAAGAACTGTACGGTATTTATAAGCAAGATCATCCTGAACTGAGTAACGTTGATGATGATGAAACAATTATACGAAATATGAAATATGGGCTTTGGAAGGTGGTAAAAGTTCATATGCAAGGTGTTATTGATTTATTACATGACAAGGATCGCAAAGGAAAATATTGAGTGAGACTCTAAAGTACTGTAAAAGGAGCAAGTGAAAAATGTCAGTGTATTTTGTGCTGGTATACGGTGAAAGTGCTTTCAAAACATTTGTTCAATCAAGTGAATCACCATGAAACTTTTGTGGAGTACTATGAAACTTTCAAACGACAGGGTCATGTAAGTTTTCCATGAATACCTTTTTCAAAAGTTGTAGAGAATTAGTTCATAATACTGAATTCATTGGTCAACTCATACCTGATGTCATTCATGAACAATTTTCTTTAGAAAAGTCTGTAAGTGTGTCTTCAGAACAGTACATTATTGATGTGCAGGGATTAAAAATCTCTGCACATGAGTTCATTATGAGATAATTTTGTGTCGTAGCGTGTGATGCAAGTCTTTTATTCCACTGTTTAGTAAAACTTCCATGTGAGATTACGGAAGTAGGAGTAGGATATCAAAAACAAGTGCAATGGTTAACACAAAACTTTCACGATTTACAGTGGGACACCTCAAATGGATACAGCGTTTCACATCTTCGTAGAATAATTTTTCAATTATGTTCAAGTGAAGCTACATTCCTTTGTAAAGGTCTTGAAAAAGCACAGTGGATTAAAAAACTATTTCACTTGCAAAGTGTAAATCATGTAAGTGAAAACGAATTTCCTGCCCTGAAGACATTAAACTTGAACATTAGTATGTCTAAGAGTACTTATCATGACCCTCTCGAGGTGAATGCGTGTGCATTAAGAAACTGCTTACAACTACAACATTGGAAGAAATATGAGAAACCAAAAATTCTTGTAAATACCTTATCAGCCATGAAAATGTAAGAAACATGTGTAAGTTGTTTTTGTAAAACACTTTACTTACTCTTAAAGGATAAAGAATGAATACTCTATGAATTTGTTTTTCATTTCAAGTCAGGATAAATGATAACAAAAAGGTTTAAATTATATAAATTTATTTATTTATTTTTAAATGAAGAGTAATATACAATTCTATTTACAACGTAGCTTTTTTTTTGTTTAACATATTTTACTACAATTTGATCATTTTTTTTCAAATTAACAGTATTGAATTTTGATATGATATTAACCCCCCTTACACTAAAGTAAATAAAGAGTATACGAAATAATCCACAAAGGATGGATCTATTATCTTGAACCTGAATTTTATTATATTGATACAATTTACAATTTCGTTTGAAGAACGTTACAATTTCCTTAGGAGGTGGTCTTTCAAAGGTATCAAAATAAAAAACCCTTGCATTTTCATTAATATAAATTGCAGTCCAATGACTTCCTCCACTTGAGGATGAACTTAAATTATCAATAAGTGCTGCTGGAAACTGTACACGAACAGGTAATGTATTAATTGCATAAATGCCAATCAGTACACTTGCAGATAAACAATCACGTAAAATCACTTCATCAGTTGGTCCGTGCGCATTGTTTCTTATAGGACTTGGTATGTATACACACTTATTTTGAACACTGATAAGCCAAGTTCATAAAATTTAATATAATTTGCATAAGTCCATCCTTCTTTCACTGCACATCGGAAATAGGAGAATCGATGCAAATAATGAACACACTGTCTTGAGGGATATGCCAATTGAGAAAAGTGAGGACACTTTAATTCTTCTTCTAGTTTGATTACACTTTTCCCAAGGATAGATGCGAGAAAAAAATTTCTTGTTTTTCCGAAAGTGTACACTACTGTACTGAGTATATTTGGTAATCACACTTTTAACTTCACTGTAGACCATAGAGATGCAGAGACAGTTAATCGTTATGTAATCGTAAAGCTGTTGACAACTGGGAGTAGGGGAAAGGAGGTTTAATGATCCAACTTTCTGAACAATCCAAGTCAGGATTTATAATAACAAGTTCTTTCAAGACTAACCTTTCGTGTTCGTCCTCGTCATTTTCACCACGTGTGAGAGCAGAGAAGTGTACTAGACCCGCATAGTGACTGAATGAAGTCAAAATTAAAATGTACCGTCGGTATATACATTTCTATTTTTATCAATTTCTATAATCGAATCAAACTGAGCATAGACAATACATGATACAGACTGTACTAGTGCTTGACTAAAGGATATTTTTATATTAACAGGAGAGTCTCTTACAACATCCCAAGTACAATCATCAATACTTTCTGTAGGAGACAGAATAAATGGGAAAATGGTATAACCATGTGCAAAATCATGAGAAGTAATCGTATGTGCAGTATTTTGATGAAAGATCCCAGTACCAGAAAACAGGGTGAAATAACTTTGAATGAATAATGCTCTTACAAAATCAGTGGTTAGGGGAGTGGGTGGATAAAATTTAGAGCCTACCTGAACCTGCAATTTATTGAGATTGAAATGTTCAAACTGGAGAGCGTTCAGATATTTACCATTCATTGCTGTATTTGCTACGAATCCAGTGACAAGGTTTTTCGGTAGACTACCCAAAAATAAATTATAAATATTAAATGAAGTTACATTTTGTGGAATAGTAATGATTCGTGTTTCCACTCTAGTGAGTGGTTATTTTGCAGTATTTTTTCCATGTACGAATTTAAGTGAAGAGACAAGTCAGCGAAAATAGTAAGACGACGTGCATATAATACAACTTCTTGTGAAACAACTTTAAAGTTTGAATTGTCAGCAGCCATTAAACAAAATGAATCTTTATTGCGAAACAGTTTTATACGCAAACTTACTCTGTTTGTGAGTATACGATCTAAGTTGGCAATATCTGTAAAAAGACGTCCAAACATTTCAAAAGGAGCAGTACCACTAGCAATTTGCATTTTTTACGAAAACCAGCATTATTTTCATCAAGAGTATTAAATTGTCCAGCAATTTCTTTATGCCATAACGCACATGTGAGATGAGTTTTCGAAGCATCTTCAGAGTAATTAAGTATTGATACTAAGAAAGCTCGAATAGCATATGAGCCTGATGATGAAGAAATTAATTTATCATTTAAATATACATTGACTTGACTGAACATAGAATGAAGGAATTTATTTACTGTTGCTACAACATCAGCTTGCACTGCTGGCTGATCGCCTTCTGATGGTTGATATCACCATTAGCTTTTGTTATTTCACAACGAACTTACAAGTACAAGTATCCAGGATGAATATAATCCCCAACATTCCCCGGAATCACAAATTCAATAGGGCCCTGTGAAGTAAGTGTAGAAATAGGATGATAATCTTGCATACAAGAAGACTCAATAGCAGTTCGAGTCATGGGGACAGTTTGTAAATCAAATTCATTAGTACAGCACTCTTTACTTGATGCTGAAAGGAAAGACATTTCATCACCTAATTAAAATATCCCTTTCACGATAAGACTTTGTCTTCTTCTTTTTGTTCTTTCTTTTGCTAAAAATTGGTGGTGAAATACGTTTAGGAAGAAGAAGAGCTTTTCGTTTACGTGCCCGTCGTCTACCACTACCACTAAGCAACTGATTAATTTTATTTTCTGCTTTTTTTCTTAAAGATGAACCCGCCTGATGTACTCTACTTTTAACTGATTCTTTAAATGGACGATTTTCTAATACATCTCCCGCGACTTGCATTCCTGTTTGCAATGCTTGTCGACCCACTGCTTTAGCTCCTTGTTTAATCTAAAGAGCAAATCTAAAGAGACTTCGAAAAAAAACCCTAATCCATGTCCACGCTGATAAACTGGTCCAGCAAAATAAGGGATGCCTCTACCATATATTGGTACTTTCATATTCACAAGTGTTGTTCAAAGTTAAGTGTTATGGTCAATGTCCCAGATGCGAATCAAATATTTCGTCCTGCATGGTCCTTTAGTAGTATTTTAATTGTGTCAAATGAAAGTTTAATAAAGGTAAATAATGTACATTCTGAAATGTTATTGTTTGTATTTTACCATGATTACTATCAGACATGGCTACAATACGTAGTAAGGGTGCTTTTGTATCACCTA
Organism: Lepisma saccharinum; assembly: GCA_022664845.1. NCBI lineage: Eukaryota > Metazoa > Arthropoda > Insecta > Zygentoma > Lepismatidae > Lepisma > Lepisma saccharinum. Next base: position 8,432 of record JAGDQP010048934.1, read on the forward strand.
CAAATTAAGGCTGTATAAGGTTGTGTATGCAAATACTTGGTGTGGATACCCAATGCAAATGTAAGGCTGTTTTTGCGCTCGTATTGGTTTAAAAGATTTATACCAGTTTCGAAACCTAATTGTAAAGCAAGTATGGGTGAAAGATAAAGTGATTTAACGTTAGCATTTGTTTTAATAGTAACAGTATTTGAAAAATCAAAGTAAATTAAGGTTGGATTGATTTCAAAATCTCTTACAATGACAGTATCGAAGAATAATATCCTGGTGGTATTTTATATTTTACATTATCACCATCTACTGTTTCATACCACATAATATTTTGACCTTCAATTACATTATAGCAAGCTAAAGGGATATGAATTTCACTAAGTCCTACCATCCACGAAGAATTATTAAGAAGAATACGATAATTTAAGATATTTAAAAAATGTGATGGATGATTATTGCTATATGTATTTGTACTAGCATTCGAAGTAAGTGTAATGTAAAAACTATCATCCGTACTTTCCGAAATCATTTCTTCCGCTTAAACATTACATTAAGTGTAATGTTCGAAGTACCAATTGAAATGGTAAGTTTTGACCATGTTCATCTTTTAAATCCACATGTAGAGTATCAAAATATTTCTTTTCTACTTTAACATAGTGTGGACGATCAAATACAAAAGAATGAATTTTACCATATTGATAATCATAGATACTAATTTTACGAAGGAGTTTATCAAGGATAGATTGATCTTTTACAATGTGAAGATAAACATTGATTTCAGAAAAAATATTGTAATCGAATTTACATGCAAATGGTGCACTAACATTGATATACATAAGTTTTCGTTTTTCTGATTTCGGTTGAAAATGTAGCCCAACTATTTGCACATATGAATTATTTGAGAATGCTAATAAATTTTCTAAAAAACTAGTCATTCCCACAAAATACTGTTTTTTGTGATCTCGTTTATATTTCATTAAAAGTTGATTTTTATCTTTATCATAGTAAAATGAAAAATATTATCTTTTTCAATAGTGTTAGTATGATCTCCTTTTCAATATTTTCAATTATAACAGAAGAATCTTCACTTTCTGCATGAATATTTTTATTATCGATACTAATTTGTAATATTAGATCAAGTTCTAGGTCTTCTAAAATAGACTTTCCTTGATTTGGTTTAGTATGGTTTGTGATAAGAGGTAGTGATGAAAGAATATTTGAAATTGAATCATAATATTCAGGATAAAAATTAACTTCATAACGCAATTCGCTTTTACCATTAATATGAAAAACTACTTGTTCTTCTTTTCGAAGATTATAAAAACTCCATGGTATGCAAACACTACTTAAGACTACCACCCAATTGCCTTATAATTGAAAGGGTTGACATAATTTTGTGGTATAAGATTAAGTCTTATTTTTAAAAATATTATTACCCACATTTGATTGTAAGGTCACGTAAAATTCATCTTGTTGCTCAGAAGACATCATCATGATGACTGAACAGATTTCTGTTTAACCAATGAATTCATACTAGGCGGATACCCTAACCATTTCACATATATCCAACCCTTTCTACGTTTTAATACCTTTTCAATTAAAAATGTTTTATTTTTTCCCACAACAACCGCTTGGAATTCTTGTGTGTAAAAGATTCCTTTGAGTAGGTCTCCATTCCAATTTTTAATTTGTATGCTAGTGGTGTACTTTGAATACAACGATCTACAATAAATGTTTCCTGAGACCATTTTGGTAAATATCCCTTTTCCAATTTGTGATTATATTTACTGATACGAACATAATTACCCTTTTGAAATTTACATTTACTTTGAACAATTTCTCGCTTTGCACATAATATTTTCCATACTTGATTTGTATTATCTTCATTAAGTTCTATAGGAGCAATTTTTTAATTGTGGAATGTACAGTGTGATTGTAACTAACTACAAGATCGTCAAGCACAGTAATGTAACAATAAGTGTTTCAGAAGTAAAGTGAATTTTTGAATTTTTTCTTTTAAAGTTCGAGTAAACCTTTCTAGGATTACAGCCTTCATTTCGGAATATACACTATAATGATTAATATGATACTTTTTTGAAAGACGTTTTACATGTTGATTATAAAATTCTGTTCCTAAATCAGTTTGGCAATGAAGTAGAGGCGTACGAAACTTACTTAACATACTTTCAATCGCTCTAGCTGTAACTGGAACTGTTTTATTTTTTACCGGAATACAAGTTGCAAATCTACTAAATGCATGAACACAACATAAAATATATTTATAACCATCATTATATGTTGCAACGTTTTGCATATCTGCTAAATCCATTTGCGATAATTCATTTGGACCGCTTACATAATATTGTTTCCGTGGAAATTTTTTAAGAAAAGGGGCATGTAAAGTATATGTATCTTTTGAAACTAACCAGTTTTTAATTTTCTTTCTTTGTAAACCTGTCTTTCGTTGTAATTTAGAAATACTTCGAAGAGATGTTGGATGTGATTATGTATAATACAACTTTGATAGTGACATACTTAAAACTTGTAGTGTTTATAATTTTTGAAAATATTTTTAAAATTATTATTATTATTACATTTACTACTTTCTTCCTTTTGAGAATTTTTTTCTCTTCTGCTTCTTTTTCTTTTGAGAAATGAAAGGAACAATACTATTAACAACACCAGCAAAAAACTGAAAGTTGATTAATTCATTAGGAACATTAATATCTCGAAGAAATGACTTAAACACATCAAGCCCTACAGGATGTTTTGACGTACTTTTTCGAATAAAATAATGTAGAAGATCAATAATATTTGATCCTGGGAGTACGTTATTATCAATGATTACTGCACCACTCTGATCCCAACTGATACGATTTGAACTGAGCAATAGAATGTTGATGTTTTTCTCACTAACGTTTTTGGCATTGATTATAAAATTAATGAAAATAAAGGTAGCGATTTAGTTCCTTCCTGATCAAAATGGGGTATTGCGATAGGCTTTCGAGCTGAGGGAGTGTGATCCAAGTATCGGTGTAGTGCTTGTTGATATAATTTCCATTTTTGCTCTACTGAAAGATCAGTACGATTAAAAATATCAGACATTTCTTGATCTAAGCGTTCTTGTTGAGAAACGCTAGATTTCATTGAAGAAACAAGTTGACTAGAAGCATCTTCAGGTATGAGTATCATTTTTTGAAACTGTGAGTGAGACATGTTAACTTCTAAATAAAATTTCAGCCACAGCACTTATTAGGTCCTACTAATAAAGATAATAATGCTCCACGCTTTTGCATTAATAGTTTACGTTTACTTTTTAAACTTGAGCGCTTAAGAGAGGGAGTACGTAACGTCTTTTTATGACGACGTAGTCTTTGTTTCTGATGATGAGAGAATTTTATGTTACCCTTTAAAAGGTTTTTACCAATTTGAGCAACAGTTCGTATTAAGTTACCAGATACATGTTGAAGTCATATTTTACGCTTTTTCCGATTACACTTGCAAAGAGCGCGGAGCTCATTGTAATGATGTTTTAAGTTTGACATCCTAATATCAACTAAAGAGAAATTTAGGATTTCCATGCTTTTCATGTGTGTACACATACATATTTTCGCCAGGAGAACTATTTGTTGTAATTCGCAAAGCATCATGGATTTTTTGTGTTAAATCAAAAAGTAAATATGAATGCGGTTTCGAAGTAGCTTTCTCAAAAACCTCGACAACACGATTACTATAATGAGGCATAATTTGACGTGCTAAATGCTGAATTTGTAATTTATCTCGTGGATTTTTAAAAAATTACGAGATAGTGACTATTTAAAGAAATGTCTCGAGAATGTTTACCTTTAGGAAATAAGTTTTAACTATAAAGATAACTGATAAGTTTCTATGATGAGCTTATTTCGTAAACAAATTATTAACGTCTATTTTTTTCATTCATTAAATCGTCTAAAATAATCAGAGTTGGATTCAATTTTAAAATTATTCATATCTGCTATTCCTTTAAGAAATCGAATATTAGTAAGGGATGTTGGAAGATTTGGTACTGTCGCACCGTAGCACCAAACAATTTCTTTGAAGTACTCAACATTTTATCCCTATATTGTAGGAATTTTCTAACAAAAGTAGTTTTCCCTTAAAGGGATGGTCCGCTAATCATCATAGTACAAGGTTGTTCAAAGGTCAACATCTTGATATGAAATGAAACAATTATTTTAAAACATTTCCTATTATATCATCCTGATTGGAACAAACACACACTTACATGGAAAAGGAGTCAACCATTACGTTTTCCGTCGTTTAAAACCGTAAGGTAGTGTGTCAAAGTCATCCTTGTCATTTACATCTTTTAGCTTTCTCTTATTATTTACTATTTTATGTGTCTTGTGTTCAGGCCTGCTTGCAATCTTGTACCCAGGTAAAATTCTCATCGTATTTGGGTTACTTAAAATTTTATTTTCATATTTTTCCTTAAGTAAATTATAAAAGCCTAAACTTTTCTTCATCTTTCCACAATTCCTTTTCCTTAAAACTATAATTTTTCGGTCCCAACCCTAGGAATTTTCGAGTCTTCCACCCTAGTTCAGTCTGATTAGTTAATTGGCCCAAATAGTAAGCTGTAGGTAACTTGAATGGTTGATTCCTTTTTTGCACATCCATGATAGAGTCAGTGTGACCATAGCGTAGAAATTCAATATCTACAGCCTCCACTAATTCATATAGTCTACGACTGGCCCAGGATGATAAAAGCAGCTAAAATGGGATCAGAGAAGGGATAAGGTCTATTTACATTTTGAGAGTCTTTATATGTTACTACGAGTATACTTTGCCCAATAGCAACAACGGATTGAACTTGTAAAAGCGGCGTTCTAATGATTTCTAAAAATGAGTAGCCATCAAATACAACCCTGGTCTGAGGTAAATCTGTTCTCTGCCCCCACTTCCCAAACAGAGAATTTAAAAATAGTTTTGCGATATACCTCAGGCTAGCATTATAACTGATTTTATCATACTCGAGCGTTATTCCTTCATGTTCAGCATAGTCTCGAATGTAAGACTGTTTTCCTCCTCAGTCTTACATTCAGAGGGAAAGTCACTAGCTTCTTGCTTCATTTTCAGAAAAGTATTTACATAGTCCTTGAAAACCTTTTCAGTCATTTTAAACTCCCAAATTTCATACGTTTTAAGGACTTTATAATAGCTATAGCCTTTTAAATAGCTATATGTAATTCGGGAGTGCAAAAAGGTCCCAATGAAGTTCCGTTGTTCTTCATCATGATTACATTCCCCTTTCTCCATTGCTTCCATACAAAGTCTACAGAGTCCAAACACTAGACGTTTGTTTGCGTTGTATGGAAGGATCGGAATGTCTAAATTCTGTGGAGGTAAAGCATTACAGAATACAACATCATGGATATCCTCTGGCTTCGGGATATCTTTTTCTCTGTGAATAATAGGCTTCCCAGTAGGAAGAGGCTTCCTCGACATTACCCATGGATAGAGAGAAGTGACATACACGTATCGGATGTACTCATCATCTTTGCATTCATACAATGCACGAAAAAATTCAGTTCTCCCTTCCTTAAAACTTTACTTAGGAATAAGAAAACCTTCAATTTCCTTACATTGTGTTTTAATGAAATCCTGAATGTGATAGGAATTCCGTATTTGATCATCCACTCACATTCCCAGATTTCAATAAATTTTAAACCACACTTTTCTAAATATTGTTTCCGAATCTTTGTTGACTCATACCTGTTTTGCAACGTCACACATTGTTCGTCATCCAAATAATAATGACGAAGCTGTTGAATACAGGTATGACGATGCCAATAGCATCCATAGTACTCATAAGCTGTACTATTTTTCTCGTCATAACCATCCAATTTATATTTACCAAATGGTACTTCGCTCCCATTAGCAATTGTTTGAATACTAACATTTGAGTCAAGAGACTCCAAATACTTCATCCCCTTTACTAAAATGATTACCGTATTGGAACCCCATTTAAGGAATGACGGAGATGGTATTCTCTGGTAGGTATAAAGACCTGAAACATTGCATTGCACAGGCTGCAATAGTACAGGTCTCGAGAAAACATTGAATACCACCTGTTTTCTCTTCAATAAGATTCGACAACTTAATCACAGCTTGTGTCAGAATGAATACATCGTTCTGGCAATACTCAAGCATTTCTTTCTGCATGTTG
>JAGDQP010048935.1:0-11323 GCA_022664845.1 Lepisma saccharinum
AAACGGTTTCGCGAGTGGCGCGGGTGCTGCAGCTGAAAATCTCCGATTTCATCAATTTCATTATTCAAATAATTTTTAATTAAAATAACAATCCAGTATTGATCAGAGTTTGGTTTAGTCATCTACCAAAGTTCCTCAATGAATTTGGGTTAGGTCTTCAGGGAAAAATCTCGAATGGACTTTTGTTGGTGGGTACTGTATTCAGGGGAGGGAAGAAACAATGATAATCCTTTGGGGTTTGACTTCACACTCTCAATAGCCAATCAGCTCTCGAGGAAATCCCGAAAAGCCTACACACTTACTACTGAGCGTATTAAAAATTCATATTCATTATGTACACCTGAAAGCCAAATTAAAATTTGTTGAATTTGATTATGCGTATATTCTTAATTAGTGGTAGCTAGTTAAAAAGGTCTTTCAGAAAGTAAACAGTTCGTACTATTATCTTATTTTGGCCAAAATCGGAACAGGCACGTTATTTTCCCACTATGGGCATTGGTATTTTTTCGTTAATTGTTGGTCCGCTTTGTCATTATTTCTCATGAATTCGAAGTTTTTCTCATAATTGAGAGTAATAATGTCCAATTTGTTATATAAATATTTGTTATTTTATAAAAATATTTAATGTTTCTACACATCTTGATATACACCATTGAAAAAATATATATATTTACTTCTGAAAGAGATATATGTGACCGTGTATGCTAATTATCTTGTTTTTTCTTTCCATATGGATGACGAAATTTGAAAGAATATTTGTTAAAAGTTCAAATTACTTATTTTGCCTTTTTCTAGCTTCTTCAAATACAAGTATTCTATGCTTTTCCTGTTCTGCATATTATGTCTATAATATTAAACGTGTACCCTAAAACATTTTGATAAAACTTTAAACTGTTTGAAACATTAAAATCTAGAATAAAAAAAAAAACCTTCGGAAATGTTGCTTATAGAATAAATAGAATGTAGCTTCAGATTTACAGTATAAATAGGCTAGATTAATACTTACACTTTTAGGAGGAAACAGTTTGATTGTGATATACAGTTTTCTGCAAAATTCAACATGTAAGGCATATTTTATTTCCAGTATAATTTTTCCGTTACAAAGAATGTTTTCAGTATCAATTAATACAGCTACTATTTTATTAACAATACGCATGTGCATTATAACTTGTTTGACAAGTGTCGGCCATTCCTTATTTTCTGTCAGAAAACCATTGCATTGTAGGCATTACTCCCAATAAAGTTGAACATTATTTATTACTGCTAATCTCTTTTGGCCCATGCTTGTCGATAAAAAGTCAAGTAGGCTAGAGTGCAGTTAAAATTAACTTTTCTTAACGTTCCTGGTATACAATAGATATGATACTATTATTTTTAAATTTCAGATCACCGTAGACATTATTTTCTCGGAATGGGTACAACCCATCAAGCTTCCTAACAGATTTGAATGCCTAAGGCACAATGTTCGAGTTACTACTTTCGGATGGATATATGATAAGGTACGTTTCGATAATATTATTATCTCATGGTAGCATATAGGTCCAGGACATTTAATTGTAATATTTAAGAAGGAAAATATGTGTATTAATTTAAAGTCATCAATATTCGAATAATACCTCTTATTGTTTTAATAGTCGAATGTAACGTATCAAATACATAATTAAGTATGATACATTTATATCAGTGTAAATGCACAATTTGTTTTCACTGTAGAAATTTGTATAGTACTGCTTGAACTTAATCTATATATATCTCACAGCGATGTCATGAACTAATATTAAATTATATTTGATACTAAGTATTACTGAATTTGTAAGACTGGCAGTTAATATAAAAAAGGACGTGATAATTTGAAATATACAACACGCAAAGTAATGGTTTTATTGTAGGCAAAACCAAAGCGCCCCTGTTTCAATTAAAATTATTTTATAACGTATCCAAAAGAAACAGTAAAAATCAAAGGGACAAATCGAGGTTACTAAGTGAATACTTGGGCCAGCCAGTTTCAGAGACACATTCCTAGATTTCCGCACGGGCGCCCACGACTATTTCAACGGTGTGTGGCTTATCTCTGTCGAGTTTGTGGCTACTGAAATCTCGTACGGGCACAAATGAAGAATACTAAGCAATTGAAAAGATCATGCCCGTTTTAGAGTCACATTCATTGCTTTCCTCACCGTTGCAAAACATGGCGAATCCAACTATGTATAGACCATCTCTGTCGGACTTGTAGTTTCTGAGATCTAGTAGGGGCACAAATGGAGTATGTCAAGCGACTATCAATAGAAACGACCTACCAATTTTAGGGCCTATTATGTAGGTTGTTCCACGGTTTTATACCACTTTGATTCCAGTGGTATATTGCTTAAGTTCTCTGTGTGAGTTTTAAGTACTGATACTGACGGGGATGGGGTACAAACACAACATGTGGAAATACATGAAAAAATGGAGAAAACTAAGTAAATGAAAAGGACATGTCAGTTTTAGAGTAAAAGTTGTAAGTTTCCCCACCGTTTCAGATCATGACGAATCCAACTGTGTATGGCACAACTTTGTCGGACTTGTAGCTGCTGAGATTCAAGGGGAACAGACAGGCAGACAGGACAGACCCTATACCTTCCCTTGTTCACCGATGCTCATACGGGTGCACTAAAATTATTATTAACTGAAATAAACACATTTTTGGATAAAAAAAACGACTCATTATAAATCACATAGAAAATATGATATGCAGAGGGCAGATATGCAGATGAATGCAGTTTTGCAGAAAAAAAATGTTCGTTTTTTGGCGCGCAAAACAATGTTTTGCCTATCTTTTACAAAGGGTCATTGTTTTTGGTTCTATAATATTTTATTATCACATGTTTCTTCCAAATCCTTCTCTTCTGAACGATACGGAACGTTATATTTACGTTATTTTCTCCTAAACATATCAGTCACGTTTATAACTATATATATATATATATATATATATATCTCAATCTCTGGCAATTGTTTTAAAATAACTAATGAAAATGCATTCCGCGCTTCATTATCTATCATTTTAAATCACGGAATTAGCGTGAGATATTCATCTGAAAGCAACAATAAAGTTCATACAATTTTAGAAAATATATATTTGAGAATTTAAGATAATATATCTTCCATGATGTAGCGATCCATTCGCTTGTTATTGCTTATGAGTTGGTAACGAAATATCAGATTTCGTTAGAACATATGGGAATAATGTATTCAATTTTTACATGCCAAATTATCAATTTCTACTGGAGAGATATCTTATGATTGTCAATTTTTTACTTACCTTGAACTACATCGAATATTATTCTTCAAAGTAAAGTCTCCAGTCATTGTAGCACAATTTTGATTCAAATCCAGAAGAAATATTAACTTTATAATATTCGGAAGATGTTTTCATTTCACCATCTGCACTCGAACCTTATAGGATATCCTGCACGGTTGAATTTCCGTCATTCAATATGACCATTAGATAAATTCTATGTTTGCTGCCACCTTTAACCCATTATTTCCTCGTTATTTTCTCAATTTTCACTCAATTCTACACTTTTAGTTACACTAATAAAAACTATGGCTATAATTTATGGACTAGTGAAAGCATATTTGCTGTATAGTTTGCAGTCTTTCTAGGGCATATTTGATTTTTCTATATATTTTATTGATGAATTCCTTACTACAGTCGTATTGCATCTTTGAGTAATAAAACTAGATTTTTAAAACTGAATTTGTATGAAATGTATTTGTACCCGATTTTATTTTATTTGTTACGTGATTTGTAATGAATCAGTTTGATCCGTAAAAGACAAGTATATTCCTTAATTTTATTAAACCCACTTTGACATTTGTTTTGTGAATCAAGGATTAAACATGATAAAGTATTCATAAATTGCAAGTATACTATACTGATGTCTTCCCTACTTTCACAATTTGTGTTCATATCCAGTTTTCGAGTTACTAACAAGAAACTTTACATAAGTGTCAATTCGGATATATTGAAAACCCATGCAATAGATAAAGCAAGAAAATTTAATACAGACGTTGCTTTGTATTGACGAACATGAGAATAAAGAGGTGAAACACCGCTTTAAAATGAAATATGGAAAAATATCACATGGTTTAGTAAAGACATAGCTAGAAACGCAAACCTTTGAAAAATTGTCAAAACGGGGAAGTTTAGATTTAAGTGAGACTTTTGACTAAATGAAAACTCTTATTCTTCTACTACACAAGCATAAACTTAAACGTTTCAGTGCTGTTCTGTTTCTACTGGCAATTGTTTACACAAAGGAGGTTTGTTTTGTTCATTTTCCCAATTTGGTTTCTAATTGCCCGATAACCCGGCCGAATACAATTTTGAACGTACTAATCTTTCTTAAGCTCTGTGTATTTCTGATACTATCTGTGGCGATAACAAAACTGATGCCATGAATATATAATACATCGTCTTCAGTCGGTTTATTGGCCTAATTAGCAAGTTTGAGGATGTAATGTTTTTCTCACCAACTCATTATTTCTACACATCAGTAAATATTCTTAAAATATATTATTCAAATTGTATTGTATTACGATGGTATATCACATATTATAGCCTTATGTGCATGTTGCGTGTGGAATTCCCATGACGACGAGAAAAGTTTTAGAGGGTATTACAAGCTTCATATAGAAGAAATAAGCAAGAAGCGTTATTGCTAAAATATTTGATTAACTAAACAAGAAGGAAGAATCCCAGGTATACTGTGAAGTTCTTTGGAAGGGTATCTCCTAGTTTTGCTTTTAGCTATTTCGGCAAATGGGCGACACTGATAGAAATCCAAATAGTTTTTATTTAATAAACGAATACGGTTTTACCAAGACATAAATCCCAAAATTAGAATAACTTTACCAACTTATTTGATGAAGACAACCACAACCGGACTTTGAAACGAGAGGTGCCAGATGAAGGAAAAAATAATTAAGCATCGTTGGATTTCTCTTTGACGCAGAGGAAGTGTTTCCTTTAATGATGGCTACATAGGAAAAATATTTTCATCGACAAAGAAATTGCATGAATAAATAGATCTTGATCCGATCCACAGATTCGATATTATTAGAGGAACAATATGCTGTGGATATTTAATTAACGTGATACTCATAAAGAGTACTAAAAGGAAACTGACAACAGTTCTGTTTTTTTCTCTATCGTTGGTAGTACATTGATGCCCGTATGCATACATTTCTACTTCATAGCGCTGGAGTCCAACAATTCCCTTAATAGGATAAGTGGCAAACAAAGACCAAGAAGCTGCAGGCAAATATATCATACACTTCACAGAAATACTCTCTCAAAATAACGTCAAGAGGCGCAACAAAATGGACATCACACAGTCTATTAAAGACGCTGACTTCTTGAAATTATTACTTCCGCATTCAAGTGGAATAAAAGTGGCAAAGTCTTCATCAGATGGTTATATACTATATATGTTCTGAAATCCCTCTCTGGATCCTTATCTCTGCGCCTGTCATCAATTATAGTCAGTAATTGTAACACGTATTAAATCAAATTGTGACATTTCTGCACTAAAAGTATTCGAATTTGTAATTTTCTGCATTTTGTGTTGCAATAAACATACCGAATAAAAAAAATTGAAAGACGCAGAGAAACTAGCTGCAAATATGTTATCCCGTTTTCAAGCTGTTAGGATCATTGTTAACCATTTTATATAATAAGGTATACATTTAAGTCAATAGTAAATTTTCTCAGACAAAAAATAGTATATATAAATTAATATCCTCTGTTATTGAGTAGTTAGGTCAGAAACCGCGTAGCCAAAACTTCGAGAAGACAAAACTAAGCAGAGAGGCATTGTAGAAATGTCCATTATAAGCCATATTACTAGTAATTAATTGAATTTCATTTTTCATCAAATACCCCACTTTTTTTCTACAAACGACAAACTAGGAACTACGGCAATCATTATATACTTGTTAAGAAGAAGATTCGACTACTCAACGGGATATGACCAATTTTTCGGATAAAAAGTTTTCCGTTCTGGTGGCAACATTAATGATGATCGATTAAAATGCTCACGCGTTAAGCTTGTTCGAAATTTAGTTTGAATAGACCAGTTTACGTATTCTGGGAGGGTGCCACTGGTGTTTGTGAAGTACAAAAAGGGCAGCACATGATAAACGAAACTGGGTATTCATACTATGAGGATAAAGTTAGCAGGGAAAATGTAATTTGGGGATGTTCAGATTATGAATATCGTAAGTATCGGGGACGATGTTGGTGAGGTATTTGTGAAAACAATTGAACATAATTACCTTCCAAATGCCGCAAAAGTTCAAGTGTTCAACATGATTGATTCAGTAAAAGAACGTGCACATGAGAGTCACGACAACCCGCAGAACATTATATGCAATTCAACAGCGGGATTCCCAAAAGCAATTACATCTCAGCATTACTCAGTAAGTGAGACGAAGAAAGTTATTCGAAGGTTCCGTAATAAAGAGAACTCTGCGCGAAATACATCAGCGTCGCTAGTAGAGTTAAATATACGGCAAAAGTACCATTACACGGAATGTAGAGAAGTTTTAGTATACGACATTGTGACAATAGCGGATTGTGTTCTTTTGTTTTCGACAAAGCGGAATTTAAGTAGTCTGCAAAACTGTGATCACTGTTATTCCTATGGAACTTTTAAAGTGTCAGCAGTTATTGCGGCAACTATTCACAATAAATGGTACTACTACTAATAATAATAATTTTATTGGAGAAACTCAAGAGATCATCTAGAGCATTACAATCGTCAACAAAGCATATTAATACAAATTGTAAAAAAAAAGGTAAATCAATTTTTCAATAATAACGTGAATGCACCAGTTGTTTATGCATTGCTTCCAACAAAACAAGAAGTAATATGTAACCGCACTCTGGCTGAACCGAAGGCATTGGAACATTTTTGCACTACAAACAAATATTGTACGAAACTGGAGCTTTGAAAGCATAAGCTTTGAACGACAGCAAATAAGATACTTTGGAGATGAAAAGATTGTACTGGTAATGCGAAGGTTAATAGAGTTTCTCTTTCTAGTTGAAGCTGATTTGGTTCAATCCTACGAAGTACTGACGGGAGGTGACTTCTAGCAAACCAATAAAAAAATATTGGGATTGATATTGGAATACTTTCAGAAGAATTATATCTGACGATTGACGCGAAGAGGACAAACACGAGTGTAAAGTATCCAATCAATCTGTGGAAGGCGCGAAACCACTGAAAAAGTGCCAACAAACAGCGCCGGGAATAGCTGGATTATTTAAAAACAAAGGAAATGTCTCAATGGAGGACAATCTTCAATTAATAGCACACAATCTATATCTTAAATTTTGAAAACGTCTTTACCCCAATTGTCTATATGGTTCTGCTGAACTGCTGGAAAGAAAACAATGACAAGTAAACATTTTGCGCTAAATTGAAAAATGTTTAAATACGATTTAAAAAATAATTTTAAATCACAAAAAAAAAATACGCATAATTAAAACAAAATTTAATGGTAAAACAAAACAAAGAAATCAGGTCCCTACTTATAATGCTACACATTTCTACAATTCTGGTTTCAGTTTCACGAAATTTTGGGATGGAAAGTTTAGGTTCGGCGAACTTTTCGTTGGGCAAAGATTTGGTGGCAAATTTTGGTATGCAAAATTTGGCCGCGAAGTATGACTGCAGAAACTAGGAGAACAGTGATCATAATACAGGGTAACAAGGTGTCAGCAAACAAATAACTGTCAAAGACAGATGAAAATATGTGATTTCCTTTTTGGTAAGTTATACAAAAATTGCAAAGCGATTTTTAGCAATTCCAAAACAATGCATCATCCAATCGATATATAAAACAGTTTTAGTTGTTCAATAATACCTACATACAATTTCCTTACACATGATATTTGCCACTATTCCTTGCCTCCCCATTTTGCCGAACTGTCTAATATTTAGGATTTGAAGATGGCTCTACGAAACAAATTACACGAGATGAAAAGCATTATGACATTAGTATACCTAAATGAGCATAAAATAAGATGAGGTATTTAATATTTTGCAGTACGGAATTTATAAATCCATATCGATGAACACATATGATGTTAAAATCAATTGGAGCGTACACAGTAAAAACTAGCTGTGTTAATTCAAACAAATACGGCATCCCATTGTGACTACATTTTTTGTGATAAATCAACACAACACACTGTGTTGATTTCGATACTACCGAAACAAAAATTACAGCTGCAGCAAGATTTGAACATGGCTAGTTGATTCGGAAGTACAGTATCTTACAGTTTGGTTTAAATCACAGTCAAAAAAGCACTATTTTCAAACAGCATACGAAAAAAATATTGCTTAATTCGAAACATGGATAAAATTACTCTCAGGACTTAAACCACAATTTACTGAATTTTGCATTTGTCAATTATGGTTTAGCATACCCAGTCATTGAGCATATGCTCCATTTCTATGAACGTAAGCAAATGATTTGACATGCTTTTACGAAAAGAAAGCCGTAGCTCATCAAGTGCTTGGATGTTGCCATTTTACTTGCTTTCATAGAAACAGATATTCTCTATGAATGGGAATTATGTTTCCCAATTGAGACATGGAAGGTGATAAGTCGTGCAATTAACTTATTTTGCTTTGGGCGTTCAGCAATATATATTTGATTCTCGACAGTGTTTGAATCTATATAGTATGGTCGTTTAATTCAAATGCTGTTCAATAAATATCGCTTGTGTCCAGTCTTTTTCCTGTCTGAAAATTTAGGCAAGTCGATAAGACCCTCTGCTTGTAACTGAGCAAACCGATGTGCAAATCTCAGTGTAGCCGTAACTTTTTTTTCTGCCAGTAGCGAAATCTACCTTGGGTGTTTTGTTGATTTAACAAACAAAAAGTGGTAGTCGCGCTGGGACACCGGAATGTGTTAAATTAACACAACTATTTTTTGCAGTTTTGTAAAATCATATGTATTTCTAAGTGGGAGACACCCTATGCATTTACTCACCACTACAACAACTTTAGCTGCCCCAGCCGTGCATCCGGTAATTCAACTCCTGCCTGATAAATGGAGACACCAGTCTGGGCTATGATAACACCTTACCTTTCGAGCCAAACTTAATGTTGTGTCAAACTTTGACCTATTTAAAAACCGTACTGTGGAAAAAAAAACGGAAATCTTAGAGATGCGTATTTTTATATAGTTAGACGTGAGACTTAATAGACAAGCTCTCCATTTAAGTAGAATTATCGTAGTATTTCACACTTTTACTAAACATATACCTACCTACCAATGCACACATTGAATTCATTGAACTCTATATGGTGCATAAAAAAAGATAATTAAGAAATACATATTTTTATATGAGTGAACGTATGTAATAAAGAGGTAATAAAGAGGAGTGAACGTATGTAATAACCTTACTATCTCCAACATCCGAAAAATTGACATGACGTCACTTTAAACACTTAAAGAATAAGTTCTTCTAACCACAACCATATGTTCTACCTTTGACTGAATATATAATGCAAAATGTAGATACAATTGTTACTATATCGTAGAAAATAGGAACGTATAGTTTTAGAGCGACTTGTAAAGTGAACCATATATTACATATTGAGACATGGTTAGGAGTACAACGATTCAAGCAACGACCGCGCTTATGTTGGATATAGAGTGCATCGAGAATACTGCTACACGAGTGTAACTATTTCGAAGGAATCAACTCAATAGTGGTGTTAGTGTTAGATTATTACGAGTAATAGAGAATATATAATATGCTCTATTATATAGTTTCCATATAGTCATTATCCGTCGCTCATTACGGGCGAGGGGACCCTCATTTACGTTATTGCTTTTGCTGCTAATTGTTTAAAAAACATCGTCCTGGAGTGTGGTGCTTCCTACAACCCTTTCAGAAAGTTTGTCGCAAGGGGTAGTAAATGTACTTCTGCTTGAATAATTATATCTGAGAAATCGTTGATTCATCCAGAAGAACACTAAGAGTGTTCGTACCGCTCAGCCGAGACCAATAGCATTGCTTCAGTAACTTCACGATATGAAAACACGCCTTTCTAATTGAAACAGAAAACATTGACCACGGCAGTGCTACTGAAACATCAGCTGAGTAATGTGTAAAGAACGATGGAGCAATCAATGGCCCAAGTGATTTACGCAGTGATTTACGCACTCTGGCCCCGCAGATTATCCGCCGATATCATATGAGTTAACAACCTCTGATTGGGCACCTACAGGAATGCATTAACCGTGCGTGTGACCACAGTCTACCGCGCATTCTACTGCATGTGCAATCGGAATGCATACCGCGACTGCGTTTGTAGATTAGGTTTGATGGCCAATCACATTGAACATGTGATGTTGCGTGCCAAAACCAAGTGATTTTCAAATTTAGAGTGTTCATAATTTCCAAATTATACAAGATATGATGGACAACTTTAAATGTTGGAATTTTTGAGCTTATACCCGTATTATTTGATATTCAACATAACAGGTTCCTGTTTGAAATTTCGACCTTGCATTCAAGATGACGATTCTGAATATGGCGACAGTGGTCATAATGCACAGTAAAAGTTACGCTCCCTTCAACTAATTTTCCATTAACGGATTTTATCTTTTCTTGTCAGATTTCAAAATAAAAGGGCGCCGAAACAGTTGAATCACCCTGTATATTTGATAAAAGTTGTTCATGTTTCAATATGCACATTTATGTATAAAAAGTTCTAAAAATATGAGTACACACATATTGGTATGAAATTTAGGAATATGTTTTTCAATCAAAACAGTAATTACAATTAAATAAAAGACAATAATCAAATGCATAATTGAAAGTGATTACAATAGAGCTAACAAATTATGGCGACTACAGCGCTCATTCGCGACAAAAGACGTGTTTTGAGAGTAAACCAACTACGAATTAATGCGTACATTTTATGATCAAAATTTAGTGTCTACATAACGGAGGTGCAAAGCTTATTGAAGTGAAGGAAAAGATAAGGCTGACAATTATTCTGCACCAAAGTGTTTATATTATTTTTATTAACCACAGTGTACAAATGTTGCGTTTGTATATATCTACTGTATATAGATATGTATAACAGACAGTTACAAATTTAAAGAAAAGCAACAACGTTGGATTAGTAAGTGTATATTGTGTGTAAATAATGCGTATTTCTGTCTTTTTTCGAATCCATTTCTTAAAAAGAAAATACTTGGCTGTGGATATTTAGCGTTGAATATGAAAAGTTTGAAAATACGCTAAAAG
>JAGDQP010048936.1:491-14627 GCA_022664845.1 Lepisma saccharinum
GGGGGGGGGGGGGGGGCTGCGTCCCCAACTTCAGTGCTGTTGAGAGGATGCGCCTCCTTTATCTTAACCAAAATCTCCCTGCAGAACTACACCACCATGGTGTCCATCTGCACCCTCCCACAGGGGGCTGCTCCCCCAAAGGGGAGGTTTGCCCCATTTATTGTAACCTACTGTTGGTCATACACCTTCAAAGAAAATTTCGTTTCTCCTTCAATGATTTGGAAATTGGGTTTTTGGGGCGGCCATTTTGGATCCAAGTTGACGACTTTTTGAAAGTTTTCTTATATTGTCGTGACCTACTTGTGATGGTACACCTTCAAGTAAAATTTCATTTATCCAGTTCAAACGGTGTGCAAAATAGGATTTTGGGCGGCCATTTTGGATCCAAGATGGCGACTTTTTCAACATTTCGTAATATTTTCTTGAACAACTAGTCTATTACACCTTGATGCCAAATTTCGTATCTCTAGCTCAAACGATATGGAAAACAGATTTCTTGATTGCCATTTTGGATCCAAGATGGCGTCTTTGAATTCATTAGGTAACATTTTCGTAATCAAACTGTGATGTTGTACCTTTATGCCAAATTTGATTTCAATAGCCCCAGCGGTTTAGGCTGTGTATTCGATACAACATTGGGTTCGGCAGCCATTTTGGATCCAAGATGGCGACCGATTTTGCTCATTAACGAACTTAACCGAGCTAATAAGCCTAGAAATAACATTAAAATTTGTTTCAAATATCTTCAAAATTATGGCCGCTAGCGTGTTAATATATATATATATATAATATAAATGGTACTGATCTCAATAGGTAGAATTTTCTTCGAAATCTTCCTAAAAATTGGCGTCTGTGGGTAAGGTTCGAACCAGCTTCGTCAGGTTTATGGAAAAAAAGAAAGAAAAAGAGAATGAACACGACGCTACAACCACGGCGAATCATGATGGTTGAACAAGCTTCGAGCTAAACTCTTGTTCAAATGTAAACAAAGTAAAAATTTTCTATTAAGTGCCTTTTTGTTTAATTTTCCGTGTTTCATGTATCTATGATCTAATCTTCCATTTAATGCTATTTCCCTAGATTCTATACATATGCAAACTATATCCTAAAATTTGGTAAAAGTTTGAAAAAAGGAGTTTAACGTCCCAAGTGAGAATAAGTAACACTTCATCCCTCCTGATTACGAACGTGCTGATATCGCTGTATTAAATTTATTTTATGATCAATAATAGTGGAAGAATAACTTTCTTTAATATATTTTACTATAGAGAATGCTTGTCAGTAGAGACTAGTAGATTTCCTTTAAATGTATTTATTGCTTTTAGGTATCTTAGGCTCAGACCGGAGAAGTTAGTAGCTGTAGAAACTGGTATAACTAGTAAATCAATATTTGGAAACAGGAGAGTGGATACTCATGTTTCGCGACGTTGCCACATAATTCATATCAGAACTTAGTTTTTTTAGAGACCAAGTGGGTTTTGTAAAAATTATAATAAATAAAAAGTAAATAGATTACGATAAAGAAAATTGAGTCTGTTTTGTAGAGGGCTTATCTGTTGATGAATGGCTTATTTCTAACACGTTTCTGACAGTGGAAAATATTTAATTTTGTAATTAGGCTTTTGAAAGAGACCGCTCATTTTATCATTGACTGAGTGTATTTGATATGCGTCTGGTGTTTTTTTTAACCTCGGATAGCAAAGAGGATTAAAGCAAGCTACTTCGGTGTCTGGGTTTAATCTTTCGGGACGAGATTTAAGAGAAAATATTACTTTGGAGGCTTTGGAGTTGGTAGCTTTGTAATTTAAAAAGTATTTTGTGTGTGTATTGTAAGTAAATAAAGACAATGATGTTTCTTTTCGTAAAAGTATGTTTATTGTTGTCTTGTTGATTCTATGAAGTTTCTTTTATTGGTTTGTTATTATTAACATTGAAATTATTGTTTAGTTATTTATTTAACGCACATATTCTAAATTTAGCATGTGGTAGCCATTTTACACTAGGAAGTAATATAAAAGAAACAATAGGGAGGCTATAGTATGAACAGAAACAAAATATAATAGATATAAGAAAATATAACAGACGTGATATTGAGAATTTTTGTCCCAAATCCCAAATCCTTGTCCGTCGTTCTGTTCTTTCAACAGGTCGCCCATGCTATTGACGGATGAAAATACCAATTCTTCTATTTTAACACATTTATTTGTTGTTGGCCAATATTTTGAGAATCACCTGAGACGAATAGTGCAGAGTAAGGGCACTTTTATCCTCACACGAACGAGCAAGCTTATAAGTCTCCAACTTTTGAATATAAATTGCATTTTTATGGGCTCAGACGAAATGATTCGTTTTGATTCTAAAGTAATTCTCTTCAACTTGATTTTTTTCGTCTTTTTTCTCTTTCGCTAATGCTCAAACTAATCTAGATACAGAGGACCACAACAGCTGACCTCAAGGACCAACTCTGGTCCACGGGCTACATTTGCGGAACGCTGTCCTATTCTAAACTTTGCGGCAGGAGAGTGACACCCAGTTTTTCTGCTTCTGTTTGTGAAAATTTGTTTTAATGAAGTACGCGTAAATATTTTATGGCTTCTTTGTTGTCCTTTTACACCTCATACTGTTAGTAAAAACAAAATATGTAGCTGTTTCTTGCTTTCTTGTAGTTAATGAGTGCGCTATAGTCACATTGGATTGTTTTTTTAACGTAGTCTCTGGAGCGTTTGCATTTAAGATGTCTATGGGCGTACTTGAAATTCAAGTAAAAGCAAGCACCTTTATATGGATGAAAATACTGCTTTCACAACCCTATCTCAAGATCAGTTATGAAGACATAAAATATTGTTTCATTTGATTCTAATAAATAAAATGTGCGTACCCAGTGCCAGGTGTGTAAATATGAAACCGGAATTTGTGCATAGACGGCGTTAGCTGTCACTGTGGTTACCGTAAAACTGCGTCCTTGGTGCCACTTGCTTGTTTTGACTGCTGATAACGATTTGCAACTCACAACCAGACAACTTTCATGTTATTAGTGTAGTGTTTAATAGCATTGAACATGGTGCAATTTGTACCTACAAACTACAACGTGCGGACAGCATTGATTTTTTGTTACCATTTGAAGAAAACTGCTGCAGAATCGCATCGCATGCTGGTCGAAGCTTACGGTGATCATGTTCTTGGTAAGTCACAGTGCTATGCGTGGTTTACAAAATTAAAAAGTGGCGATTTTGACGTGAGAAACGAAGAACGTGGAAGACCACCGAAAAAGTTTGCAGACAGCGAATTGCAAGGTTTGTTGGATGAGGATGACGCTCAAACGCAACAACAACTCGCGGATCAATTAAATGTGACACGAGAAGCAGTTTCCATACGTTTAAAACCCATGGGCAAGATTCAGAAGGTGGGAAAATGGGTTCCACATGCATTGACTGAACGACAGCAGGAAAACCGAAATTACCACTTGCGAAATTCTGTTCGCCAGGGACAAAAGAAAATAATTTCTCCATCGAATTGTGACTGGTGACGAAAAGTGGATCTATTTCGAGAATCCTAAGCGTAAAAGAACAGGAGAACCGGCGACATCGACTGCAAGACCAAATCGCTATGGACGGAAGACAATGCGTTGTGTTTGGTGGGATCAGAAGGGAGTGATCTATTATGAACTGCCGAAACCGTTAATACCCAACGTTACCGACAACAAATGATCGATTTGCATCAAGCTTTGCGTGAAAAACGACCAGAATATGACCAATAACAACATGAAGTGATCGTGCTTCACGATAATGCACCCTCCCACACAGCAAAACTGGTCAAGGAAACGATAGCGACGTTTGGCTGGGAAATCCTTCCGCATGCGGCTTACTCACCAGACTTGGCGCCTTCCGACTTTCACTTATTTGCATCCATGGGACACGCACTTGCTGACCAGCGCTTCACATCTTACGCAAATGTACAAAAACGGCTTGATGACTGGTTTGCAGCGCAAGAGGCACAATTTTTTTGGTCTGGCATCCACATATTGCCGGAACGACGCTAGCGATGGCCAATAATTCGAATAAAATAGTTGTTAGCATTGTCATCCAATCACTGTGTCTTTTCTGTAGATAAATTCTGGTTTCATATTTACGCACCTGGTAATTAAAATTTGTATATGCATTGAACTAAATGTTTTACCATCCGGTTTCTTGCTTTAAGGATTATCATACATATTGGAATTTATTGCATACGTATCTCATCTTAAGTTCTACAAAGCTGTATCAAGAAATGCCGAACTAGCTCTAGCGCGCCAACGGATGGCAGAACAGGGTTCCGGTCGTAGCGAGAGTGAGTTGCTATCTTGTTAAGGCAGTGTGCCAAGTAATATCGCTCTGTTAACACCGGGAGTTATTGGTGTTTTTGTGATCACATGTGCGTATAGTCTGCGATTCCATCATTGACAGTAAGCTGAAACGAGTTAACGTGAAATTTTGCGTTAAACTGGGCAAATCGGCCACAAATACCTTTTCACGCCGAACGGCTCAAGGGCTGAGCCATCATTTTAAACCTCAGTAGCTCAGCTCCTAATTAACCTAGTGAGATGATTTAGGTGTAATCTCTTCAAGAAAAAAGAAGCTTTCCAGCGATGTGCATTCATCCATATCGGGGGGCCCGCGGCGGAGGAGCAGGGGGGCCAAGTTGGGTGTTTTTGTTTCCCCCCTCAGCATGTGGGGGCAACTTCCCCCAAAGGAGCTACAAGCATAAAAATTGGTATCGATAGAGATAAATGAATATACTAGTGATACTCTGTATATGACCATTGGCCTTGCGATGGGTGAATGGGGGTATTGAATTTACCTTTTTTATATATATAATTTTCTTATAAGAGAGAATCCTGTGTTGGAAATTCTTGGGACGCTGCCAATACTGTTATATTCCGTACGCCGATCACATGTACACCAGACATTGGGAACAATCATATATAAAAATGAAGGGTGAAGTTACAATAGCAAGAGAGAAAAATTCGGAACGTGGTACCTACGAGAATCACCCTGTATATATTTTGCAATGAACTTTGCTCTACACTGCCGTTGGCAACCCTAGCGACGCCCCTAATTGTCACAGAGACATGAACGATACCTCGTTGGAAAGCATATGGGACACAGATTCCAACGAGGTAACTTGTGCCCCCGTGCCTAACCCGTAAAAGAAGACGTAAAAAAAATAATGTTTTTGAACTTCATAGGACTATGGCAATGCTGTCATTTGTCGTACTCAAGAAAAAATCTCACCTATACGCCAGACATTGGGAACAATCATATAAAAACATAAGGGCGTAGGTGCAATACCAAGGGAGAAAAAAAAATTCGGAATGTCGTTCCTACGATAGCGAATAAGATGCATTTGTTCACCTAATATTGCACATGGAAAGATCATTCCATGAAAGTAAGTTTTTCTGCTCTTTGTGGCTTCGACACAGGAGAATTTCCTGTTCTAAAAATAAATAACTTGTCAATGAAGGGAGTCGAGAGGAAAGATTTTGCTTCCTTTATGGTCCATGTCTAGCGTATATGTGAGAATTTTATTTTCTTGAGTACGACAAATGATAATGCTGGCATAGTCCACAAAGTTCGAAATTGTTTTGTTTTCCCCCAATTTTTTTATTTTCTTCTTTACGGATTGGGCACGGGGTCACAAACGTTACCTCGTTGGAATCTGTGTCCCATAAGCTTTCCAACGAGGTATCGTTCATTTAGGGGCGTCGCTAGGGCTGCGAACGTCAGGGTAGAATCGAAAAAATATATACAGGGTGACTATCGTAGGTACCACGTTCCGATTTTTTTTCTCTTGCTATTGTAAATTTGCCCTTCATTTTTTATATTATCGTTTCCAATTTGTGGCGTACACGTGACAATATTTTTTCCTGCGTACGGCAAGTAACAGTGTTACCAGCCTTCCACAAAGTTCAAGCGGGTTGTCGCTGCCAAGTTTGTCCCCCGACTGTTTGACCCTGAGTAGGGAACATCGCGTCGCAGTGTGGCAAGATCATCCGTGAGCGTGCCGCGGATGAGCCATCTTTCACGTCCGGGTAATCACCGGTGACGAAACTTGGGTCTACGGGTGCGATCCTGAGACAAAGCGACAGTCATCGCAATAGAAGGCCCCATTTATCTCCACGACTGAAGAAGGCGACTCGTTGCATCATCATAGTAAGCTTGGCGAAGCATGTTTAATGTCTCTGTAGCCGATTTGCTCAGTTTAACGCAAAATTTCACGGTAGCTCTTTCTACCTTTCTGTCCATGATGTAGTCGCAGATAGGTGATCACCAAACACCACTATGACAACTCCCGGAGTTACCCAGCGATATCACTTGACCTTCTCAAGATTGCAGTTCACTCTCGCTGCGAGCGCAACCCTGTGCTGCCATCTGTTGGTGCGCTACTGATCTAGTGCGGGGACTTTTTAAAAATTGTATATAGGGCTTAGTTTGAATAATGTGTTATGTGACATTGCATCTTGTGAGTGATTGCCAAATGAGAGAAGTGAGAGAAATACGTGTTCTGATGAACCAACTCTAAGGATTATTATTTTTGTTGATTTTCGTGTGTGTGCTGTTGCGTTACGGAATATTTTATTCATTCCTTTTTTTGTACTGGTTTCAGTAATACATTTGCTTATTAGAAAGAGTTTGTAATATTCATGTCTTAAATTAACATATGGGACTTTCACATGGCAGTATTTATCTAAATACTAAGTACTCTAATTCAATTTCGCATACTATTGCTGTTTACACGGCTAAAACCTTGTGTCTTGTTTGCAGGAGTTCAATCAGCTTCTGTCAATGTGGTGTGTGAGTTAGCAAGAAAGAACCCGAAAAACTACCTTAGTTTGGCACCTGTGTTTTTTAAGCTAATGACTACGTCTACCAACAATTGGATGCTGATCAAGATTATTAAATTGGTAAGATAAAATTTTGTTGATAAAAATCGTAGACAAGCTCTTTGTATTCTTACTACAGTACAATGATATGTTGACGGGTATTCTCGAGATCTGGAACTCGCACGTATCCGATAGGTTACGAGTCTTGTTGTAAGTGGGGTTCTTGTTTCGTTTCCCGGTGAGAGCTCTCAATTACAAGGGTGACCTTGTATCGTAGTATCAAGTGTAGAGCCACTTTGCATTAAAGAATTAGTGGATTGCGCTATCGAAATGTGGAACTTGATTAACGTTGTGCTTACACTTCTATAGCCAAAAACAGTCATCGGCTCGATTTGGCCTGTAGTGCCGTGGAGGTCAGTTTGTTTTAATGAAGGAAGACTGGATTATGAGAAATAGAGTAAGTTGCGGATGGTCGAGAGAAATCGTTGAAAATTTTTCTGTACTTAATACTAGCAGAACTCTGAGTGGTAGAGAGGTTAGCGTGCTCGCTTTCTTCACGCGTGGTACCGGGTTAAATTCCCGACGGGGTCCATTGTACGAAGTGGTTTGTAGCCCACTTTACCAAAAACTAGGTAGAAGCTCACTTGCTCGTTTAGGACGTTAATAATAATAATTCACTCACTCTATACTAGCAGTTAATTTGTAATTATTATGCAGCAATTAGTAAAAAAAAGTGCTGGTGTAAAATATACTTAATAGATGATCTCTTTATAAATGCGCAAAGCGTAGGTATACTATGTATGGATAAAATAAACTTATGTAACTTACCATGTAAACCAAACATCTTACTTGCGCCAAAGCTTTACCTATATTGTACGCATATTTCAACCAGTTTCCCTGCATTCCTAAACATTGCGTTAGAACGGGCTGTGAAAGTGTACTCTCCCCCAGTTTCTTACACAATAACTACACGCTCGATGCACCCACCTTTAATAAATGTACCCGGAGATACAGAACTCCGGGTACATGTTCCAGCATTAGTAGCACCTGAAGATCGGCTTTACGCGAAACCACCAGGCTGAATGGACAATGAAAAACTGCTACCAGATATCGCGATCAAATTTTGACAGTACATTTGAGAGTTTCGGCATCATGTGGGAGAAAATGTCTTCCTGATCGATTGCAATGCCCGGCCTCATAGAGCTGTATTGGTGGACGACTATTTTTTAAACTGGAACTATTGCCCTTTTAGACTGGCCAGTGCGTTAACAGGCCTTAAATCTAACAACGTGCTTGGGACAACTTAGCAAGGCGAGTTACTTTGCGATCACGGCCACCCATCTCATTAGATGCTCTCACAATAGCTCCGCATGAATAATGGGAGCTACTGCCACAAGATCTTCTCGTTGCACCTGTCCGTACTATATAGCATTGTTGTCAGACTTTTATCGCTGCTAGGGGTGACTATATGGTGAATTATGTTGGACTTTGGCCAGACATTTCAGTATTTTGATATAGACTCAAGATTTGAGGATGAACGGGATGCGGTTCTTGCCAGGCATAAAGAATGTGTTAAAAGTAAAGACATTTAATTTCCAAAAAGAAATCTCGGAGTATTGTAAGAACATTTTAATTTTGACACAGGCTTTGATTAGATTTTCGAATCTTATTGTAGAACAAACTGGTGGGATACAGTGTTACCTGCAGACAAGACGTATCGCCTCGTGTGTAATGGAATGTTTCCGTTCACGTTATCTTGAAGAAAATACCATTCCAGTCATCCCACCCTTAGATTTTCAGCATCGCGCCCAACAAAGTAAAACGTCAAAACAATGGTTGAAATATATGGAGTAAAAGAATAACGTTACATTGCGAACTGCAGAAAATGGAGGTGAAGTTCAATTTAGACTGTTTAAACTGGATGGATATCACAAGAAAACTCGTACTGCTTATGAATTTTATAGCTGTTACTGGCATGGACATACTTGCATCACTCAACTTCGCCGTCATCTCATTGATGATGAGGGTCATACTTTGGAAAACCGTTATAGGCAACACTAGCGAGAGAAGAGTTTCTGGAAAACAGTTGCAAAATTAAAGTTGTGAATGGAGCCAACTGATAGAAGCATCTCCTGAAATTCAAAGTTTCATAAGAGATGAGTGTAGTAAAATGCAAGATCCCTTACGTCCTAAAGACGCATTCAAAGTGGACGCACGAAATGCGTTCGGGACTTATGAATGTGGTGAAGAGTATTTAGCATACCTGGTCCTAACTTCCCTTTATCCTTGGGTGATCTCTAAGAAAACTATGTCAACAGGCGAAATTAAATTTCAGGCAAAAACATGCCTGATCCACCTACCGTCCATGGATTGGTTTACTGCAAAGTACTTCCTCGTAAAAATCTTCCTATACCCGTTTTGCCATATAATGCACGTCTCGTCTCTGGTTTGTGTAGGTCTTGTATGGAGAGATTGAATACTGAAAACTGTACACAATGAACAGGAACGTGCAATCAAGGGAGTACTTTTTACTCCTAAACTACATTTGGCGTTGTGGAAATGTTGTCATTCTTAAAACATGAAATCTGGGAAATGTAGATGACTTGGGTACTATTTAAACCCTATGTGGATAGTTCTCTCAAAATGAAACAAGTAGCCAGTGGGTTTCCTAATAATCGTAACACGGAAGAGGAAAAACATTTATTCAAGATTATGAACAGCCTGAAGGTATTCTTCTTGACTATGATAAAATCTAGCATAACCCGGGATTGAGACATATTTCAAAAACATATTTGAATTCCTTATTCGGAAAATGGGGACAAAGGTGCGACCTTCCAGATACTCGAGTTGTTACTGAATGAAAAAGCTTCCTAAAATTTTTACGTTCGCCTCATTAGGAAGTTCAACATGTGACTCCTCTATCCGACAGCAAATTACAATTGACGTATAAATACTTTGAAAATAAAAATTCACAACACGATTTTCCCAATGTAGGAGTAGCAGCTAGGGTTCGTTTATATGAATTATTGGATACTGTGAGTATAGAACGTCTCATTTATTGCGACACTGACTCAGTTATATACATGCAGAGAAAAAACGAGCCATTATTACTAAGTACTGGGACAATTGACCAATAAAATAGAAGATGGAAGGTGCAAAGCTTCATTGGTTTAGGTCCAAAAAATAGTTATGCTAAGAAGAATCTACTTACTGGTGAAGTGAAGTATATTTGCAAAGTTCGTGGTATAACTTAATTATCAAGCAAAAAGGGATATAACTCATTACCACTATCGCAATTTAGTTACTGAAAAATATGATAGTCGTCAAATCTAGTCCAAACAATAACTTGCGCAAACCAGGATACAAAATCGTTTTCAGAGGACAGTGGAAAACACACCGAATGGTCAGTAATAAGCGGAGGAAACTTAATCCTTCAAACAAGAAAGATTATTCTACTCTTCCCTACGGATAATGCAGTGAATAGTGGTTGTCTAATTACGAATTGCAAAGTTGGCACCCAAACATTTTAACAATTTTTCTGTTAATTATTTTAAAAGAAATACTTGTTTCGTGAAATTAAAACACTGAAAATTTTATTGTTTCGAAAACCTTTTGTAAAAGTGAAAACTATTCGTAAAAGAAACAGTATTTTTTTGTTACGAAAACTTTGTACAGAAATACTTTTTTGTTGAACGAACAAACTATTTTTTTGTTACGAAAACTTTTTATGAAACAAAAATTAACTTTTTTCTGTAAAGGTAAAACAAATTTTTTTTCTGCATATTAAAAACTTTTGTCATTTTTATTTAATATGTAAAAAGCTATGTACATCAAATGCGGGAAAAGTTAATACCACATTGATCATTGATTATTTCACCTATTGCTTTCATCAGCCAGGTACTTTCAGTATAAAACTCATAATATTGTAATAATTTAAAGTACTGGTTCAATAAAAAATATTAATTTCATATATTACTATCGCTTCCTCCTATCATATATTCTACAAACTCTGAAAATGATTGCAAGCGTATATTAAAGCAGTGCAGCGTGTATAAAACCGACAGAACTTATGGAACACCTACTTTTGGGGGGCGATTCGTGCTAGTATGACAAGTATTATAGAAGTAACAAAAATTAGTGCATTATTTTAAAAACACACTATTTTTTCGGGCGAATTCCCCTATTATTCTACTGGGTTGCCACAACTCCAGAAACGTGTGTTTTGCGAGTTCGTGTATCCTGACAAGTGGAACCACACTTCATCGCTGTACCACGTGTACTGCAATATTACTGGCCTTTCAGCGATAGATCGCTGAAACCAATAACAGTATGTTAGGCGTTTATCATCGTCAGCCTGTGTCAGTTCCTGAACAAATGTAATCTTGTAGCCTGTTTTCTTAGCAGCTCTGTGACAGTTGCTCCGCTTTAGTCCATTTTCCTTCGATAAACGGCGAAGAGACTTCGTGTGGGACGCCAACAATCGTGTCTTTACCTCACGCAGGCTAATGCCGGGATACCCATTGAACTAAGAACAAAATCAATACTTTACCCGTTCGTTTCTCCTTGGGATGAACTGAAGCCTAAACATGCTACAGAGGCATTAAAGTTCCCGTGAAACCTGTCCTTATTCTTCGTAGACCCTATGGTACACTACGGGCGTAATGCTATTGAGTTGAATACATTTATGACCTTTAAACATCTATGGCTCAGGGTTGGGTAGGGTAGGGGAAAAGATGCGGGAAGTAGTCGGCCTGGTCCAAGGTTTAAGATACGATCTCGGCATTTGTCTGATGTGACAGAAAAACATTGGATAAGCCTCAGTCGTTCGGGTGCTGGATCGAACCAACAACCTCCCGAAAGTGAAGCTAATACTCCATGAACTGAGTTACGGCTGCCCGCTGAGTGCTATTGCATGTTTTGATTAACTTTTCATCCAAGAGGCATGCTTTCTTTTCCTGGGTTTGGAAACGTGTAAAATTGAAAATCATAAATCGTAGAGTTGTCGTACGTCCCTAAGTGAGTTTCTTTTACTTCATCAGAGTTACGTACTACTTGAACATGCACTGGATTGAACTGAGAAAATTTGGATAAGCTTTAATCAGGATAGCCGGCAGGATGATTCAAAGTTAGGTTATGCTTCAGAATAATAGAAGAAGGCGAAAGACTCAAGAATTCTTATTCTTATTTTTGGGCATTATTCCAGAGAAACGACCTTAAGAAGCACTTTTGATAACAAATATTTTATCGTAGACTTTCCAACTTCAAAGACTATTTAATTAAATATAGAAAACAGCAGTCTTTCCATTGAATCAATTGACCTCAAGAGAAGAAAAATAGTTGCGAGAAATTATTTCTGAAGTGAGAGCACTGTCCACATTGGCAAGGGTGCGAGAAACTGTGTGTGTGTACGGTATCGAGTCCACTTCGGTTGCCCAAAATGTGCTACCATGTAGAATCTTATGGAATTTTGGATTTTTAAATTTATTTTAAGGGCTTTAGGCAACTTTGGCTCAGGCCGTATGGATGATGATGGGATGAATTGGTGGAATGAAGAAGGTGGGAGGAACGGGAGCACCCCGAGAAAACCCACGCACATGGTGTTTGCAAACCATAAAGCCCACATGGCGTGAGCAGGTATCGATCTGACGACCCCTAGCACCAGAGGAGAGCGATCTACTAACTAAGCCACCGTGGCTCCTGGAGTCGTATGGAGGCAACGATATTCCCTGTACCCTCTTGTACTCCTCAACTGCTGACAAGCCCAGGAATTCTATATACACCCTCATCGTTCTCGGTTGTCAACTTGAAGGAAATAGAAAGCAAACGAACTGCTGCTTGTGACCATCCAGAACTACGTGCTTGCGAACACACACACACACTCTCTTTCTCTCTGTGTGTGTGTGTGTGTGTGTGTGTTATGTGAGCGTTCAAACCGTTCAGGGAGTTTATAAAGAATGATAAGAATAACAAGCAAGAAGGTTTGTGACACATTTCAAAAATAAAAATATTAGAATGTAGTGTGCACAACCGAACAAACTTAAGTACAAGCACCGCCGCTGATATATGACCGGGAAACCGGGACTGTCGCCCCCCACAAGGCTTCTGACACTAACTGGGAGGAGACTCCTAAATTCCAAGTGCTAAGGGAACCGACCGGGGTAGACGCCTAATGTCCAATCAATTCGTCCACGTCGCACACTGGTCCCAAACGGAAATCTAGCCGGACAAAAGTCGAAAATGCAACAACAATGGATTCAAGTGACAGTTGCACATTCAATACCTGGATAAGTCCGTAACATGAGATCGTGCTTATTGTGAGATAACAATACACGGTATGGCGGGGAGGGTGCGGGCAAAGTTGAAATTGGCCAGAGGGTGGTTTCGAGCCGAGCAGAATCATCAGAACTAACATACTTAGTGCACAATAATTATACGGGCTATATAAGTAATGCTTATTTTACGTTGAAATCATCATTAGGAGATTGACTTAAGCTTAGAGTTATGTATATGACGTGTACATTATGTGTGCAATATGATAAGTTATGGTAACATATATATTTTTATGCAGCATATCAAGATATTAGAATGCCAAGTTTGACCTCCGACGTTATCCATCGAGATTTATATACATATGTGTAGGTACATCTTTAGTCTCTGTATTGTGACTATACGTGTTTGCCGCTTCCTGCCGCTTTTCATGTTTTTCGTCGTTTCAGATATGGCCACCCACCCAGGAAGATTGGACATACCATATTATGAAATGTTCGAAGCCTGGTGTAGCGAATCGGAGAGTGCCAATAGAAACACTAGTGTATATAGACATATGGAGAAACAACTAGGCCTACAAATAAATAGAGAGACCAGTGGGAAAGAGCTACCATCGAGTATCAGAAAACGCTGCGACACATTTTGTGCTCACGTCAAGGCAAAATGGGTACAGGCCAATAGATGCAAGAAGACATTTGTCAGGAAAAATGGTGCATGGTTACAGAAGGTATTCGTTATTGAACCCACAGTTGTACCATTACCCTTACCAGTGTCCCACGATTCGGAACATGTGGCATTGCGACGCCCAAGGGAACGGTTTACTGCAAGCAGCAACAAAACGAAAAGAAGACGTGTAGCGGCGTTGACTGAAAAATATACACCCGAAGAATTATCGTACGCAGCAGGAACCAGCTTGCGTGCACAAGGAAAACGCGATGCAGCGGAGATGAGGGTAATGGTACAACTGTGGGTTCAATAACGAATACCTTCTGTAACCATGCACCATTTTT
>JAGDQP010048937.1:0-14626 GCA_022664845.1 Lepisma saccharinum
CAAATACGTTCATGAACAGTGTGTTGGAATCATCGCTAAAGATCACGGACCATTTCGTTGTCCCTCAAGTACGACGTGGCGTTCTAAACTTCTTCGTTTGTGTTACACGTCTTCTTATTGATTCATACTTTCTCTTCTTGAATAATCACTTGTTTCTCGCCAATTTTGGCACTTTGTATTAATACAATATTCTAGGTTTTGCAATGACATATAAATTATATATGCTTGTAATGTATATCTGTCAGTACGTAGCATATACGAGTATTACAGAAAGATTATACATCACTTTTACCATACGCTCTTGTTTTCTATAGCGGGCCATATTCTTTTCATTTGTCCAAATAGTCTCCGAACTTGATGGTTCAGTCGATTTGTACGAATAAAGAGATTTTCTTAGTGAAAACAATCTACCAAGTTAAGGTGAGCCATATTCGGGCCCACTACCTTACATGACCTTGTTGAAATTAACCTTAATCGAAGTGTGTGTAGTGATTGTGTTATTAGGATGGTAAAATATTATTTATTTAAGAAGAGTGACAGTGCAAACAGTACAAACAAGATTGAAGTTTCAGAGGCGTTGATCCTGTGATAGCAAACAATACCGCAGAAAATCCTATGGAGCTGTTAGAATAACAGGGCATCGAAATTTCGTAAAATGCTGTAATCTGTGGTAACATCGATGCGTCAACTTCTCAACCTTCTCATCTCGGAAGACTATTTTCATTTTATGGCTATCTTTTTAGTTTATGCATTGTTTGTTTGTTAAAAATGTATATTTGTTTGTTTCAGATGCCAACATGTTGTTCTCATTTTTGTCATCCACTCATATTACGTGTCTTAAGTTCTTTGTTCTAAAAACAATTTTACAAATTTAATTTTAAAAACTTACCAAAACTTTGATTTTTCATTATTTTTATTCATAGTTATCAAACTTTACTTGAAATGACCCTGTGGGAAGATACAAGTATTCGGTTGTCATTATTGCAAACATTAATTTCACATGTTTTGAAAGTGTAAGACGTATGTTTTTTTTACGGTTCGCGCACTAAGCTCGCAGTTCGATATTACAGAGGTTACACGTGGCCGTATGACCGCTAGGCGATGACAATATCAAAATTCTTTGGTTTTGGGTTTTCGGGTTAAGGTAACATCCTACACAATGCTTCTTCACAGAAATCGTATAGCGTTCATTATATAATTCCACTTTAATATATGCTTAAAATCTGCAGGGATAAGTAACTTCACTACTAAGAGTTAGGATGGCGCACTTCATTGCGTAAACCACATAACATATACAAACGCTATGCAAAACAACTTTCTTGATTATGATTAGCGTTAACCTTTATATTCAGATACAGAAAGTAAGCAGACAGTTTTAACCGACACAATGAACAAACTATCAAAATGTTATAGAAAAATTGAAAATTATAGCTTGAAATGAAGTCAGGAACGAAGTTGTCTGCTTTAAAATGACTCAACGTAACTATTCTTATCTGTCAACAGTATGTCCATTAGTCACGTACACGGACTGAATATCTCAATTGTTCCATCTATGATTCACATGAACAGAGTTCTTGTACGTGACAGAGATTTCACTACAGGTTTTTCCCTCTGTGTGTACTTCAATGGCTTTCACCTGTGTGTATATTAACAAGGCTTGTCTCCTATGCACACTTGACTAAATGGCTTGTTTGTTTCAAATCATACCCACGATATAGATTTCGCGCCTTGCCACTAAAAGGGGAGTATTCCATAAAATGATGAGATGCTTCTTTTCTGTATGAATTCTGTTAAAAGTGTTCGTTTAAAAAAAAAACATATCTTCCCGAAGCTTCACCAAATAGTACCTATGTAGCGAGGATAAGTTATATTGTTATTTATTAATAACTTATTCACCTATTACAGTACACAAGACATAAACTATATTGTCCTTACTTATGGGAAAGGCTTTTATTACCATCACTCTGATAATTAAGTATTGATCTTTTCAGCAAACACTTTACTGAAGTATTACTCGGCACACTCACATAAAGTTCAGACTTCAGCAGACCCGCAACTATGGTTTCTGTCACCCGGGGCAAGCACGAAATCTCCCCCCACCCCCGTCGAGGTTTGGTTAGAAAAGTGTTACTCACAAGTAAAGTACCCGAAGTGAGGACTCGAGTTGCTCATCAAGTGATACCTTAAATTGAAGCTAGTGACGAGTATAGTACACCTATGAAATCCTAGCTGCAGAGCTTCAGAAATAACAAGGTTATGGCGGGTCAAAGTTCAAAGAGAAAGCGAATTGTATTGAAACAAGTCACAACGAAAGGCAGAACAAAAGTCAGAAGAACATGGGTTTGAATTGAAATGCGATTCATGTGAAGGAAAGAGGCACGTACAAAGTACTACAATTGATACAATCAATATGTAAGTCGTCAATGAAGGCGTGTGATAAGCAGATACTTTGCTCACAATGAGCACACTTGAGAAAAGAGATGTTCTCACATGAGGTCTTGTAACACTCGTCACGTATATTAGAATCAAAACAATAATCCAATGGAGAAATCCAGGGCTCGGGCTCCTCATCCAAGTACCCGCTTTTGTAAAACGCAAACCTGATCATGTTGCGAAATCGTGAGGCGCTGAATTGGAAGAGAGTGAAGGACTGCATTCGTAAAATGTTATCCCGATGCCAGAGATTAATTTCCGAGGAAGGGATAACTGTGTCAGTAATGAACCTGATAAATGATTTATATGGACGGAAGAAGTAAACATCAAGTGGTTGGATGAAACCAGTGCAACCACCAGGAACTAAACGTTTGAACAGTGTTATATGATTAGGGCATAATTCATTTGATACGTTATCATCCTTATTTGCACTCCATGAATCCAGCAAAAGCAAGACTTTATCACGGTCGGCAGGCAGGGTATTCCAGAATACAGAATAAAACTCTTTTAAATCCCTTTTGTGGACATCACAAGCAGCTAAATTCGCTTTCTATTTGAACTTTGACCCGCCATAACCTTGTTATTACTGGAGCTCTGCAGCTAGGAATTCACAGGTGTACTATACTCGTCACTAGCTTCAATTTAAGGTATCACTTGATGAGCGACTCGAGTCCTCACTTCGGGTACTTTACTTGTCAGTTATACATTGAACTCTTAAATTACATTTAAAATAAAACTGATGTTACCGTATATAGATTTTTAAATATTATAATGTAAATTATTTTAACCACAAAAATATATTACATTCGCTATGTGCTTACAAGTTTCAAAAATAGCTTTGTACAGCTTTCATTTTTTATTTAGCTTTCGTTTGAAAATGAACAAATTTGTTTGTTTGTTCGTAAGAGAGCATAATATGACTCCAAATACAAGAGACTTATACAAACTAATTTATTACATCACATGTTAGTGTAAATTTAAAAAAAAATGAAAAAATAGTATTAAATACAGTAAGCATAAAGACAACACTTAAATACTTTTGGCGAATACTGAGTATTAGATACGTAAATCCAGTAATTCAAAAGAGAAATTGAAAATCATATACCAATATCATAAATTCCTTCCGCGTTCGCTAAAGTTTTTGAAAATTGTCTCTCAAACCGTATCATAACTCACAGCATGGATTTATGCAGAACAAATCAAGGTCTACAAATTTAGTAATAATCACGGATTTTATAGCTAAAACAATGGATAAGAGCGGTCAGGTTGATGCTATATATGCTGATTTTGCCAAAGTATTTGACACAGTAGACCATTGCATATTACTTGCCAAACTTAAGCACTTCAATTTTACGGAAAATCTAATCAAACTTATTTCATCTTACTTACAACATCGTGTACAATCGTTCTCTACAGAGAATTTGTATCAAAGGAATTTGAAATGACATCAGGAATACCACAGGGTTCAAATTTAGACCCGTTGCTATTTTTATTATTCATAAATGACTTCCCTGATTGTATAGTAAACTCTGAAAAACTATTATATGCAGATGATCTTAAAATATTTTCTAAAGTTGAATCAATTAAAGATTGTTATCAATTACAAGTAGATTTAGATAGTATAAATAGGTGGTGTCACAGATATAAACTATACTTGAATATCAAAAAATGCACTTCGATTACATTTACTAGACGACAAAAATGTATTCAGTTTTTTTACTCAGTCAATAACACTGTTTTACCAAGACCAGAAATAATGAAAGATCTTGGGGTTATCTTTGAACCAGCACATTCAGTGCTGCATGTTCTGAAAAAACTCCTAAATCGGTTCAAACTACTGTTTACTTTCCTTGGTAAACCACACATGCGTAAAGGGTGGGAAAACTCAGGTAAAAGGTCTGTATTGATTCTAATTAATATTACGCATCCATAATAGCAAACGTTGTTATTACATGTAAATCACATATCACACACTCTCACACACATACAGCGCATAGCGCGTGCGCGCAAGTTCGGAGAAGCTGCTCGGTCATGTTGCTCTAGCTGAACTGTTAGTAACTTACGTAATTTCTAGGCATGCCATAGTTGTTGATTTTATGTATATACTCATTAGCAAAAGAACTCATTCGCTTGTTACCAAGAATACATATCACACTTTCTCTTTTTTACTTTTTACTAGTGACTATCTCAGTTTAACCTTGTGTAGTCTAGAAGTTACGTTTTGCGGTTTTCTATTTTCGTTTTGGTGGATTGGAATGAATTATGTTTAATGGTCTTTTATGTTTCCAATATATATTAGTTGCATATTTTCCTAGAGAGCTAATAAGATTGTTTTTGTTTAGGTGAGTGCTGTTGTAATATTTTTGAGCTAGGTTTTCGGTATGGTTTTTCATTAATAGGATGTCGAGTTTTGCTTGTAGAGAGCATTTTGTTGATAGCTTGACAATTTTGTTCTGAAAAGTTTGGAGTTTCTTTGTGTGTATAGCAGCGGCGTGTCTCCATGCTGGTGCACCATATGTAAGTATTGGACGTATTGTTATTTTGTAAAGTGTTGCCTTTGTTTTGTTGTTCATGTGCTCGTTGATGAGTAACGATCTGAGTTCTGCAAGTTTACCTGATGCTTTACCTATTTGAGATTGGATGTGTTGCCTGAATGTTAGTTTTCTGTCGAGTGTTGCCCCTAGGTATTTTGCTTTCTCCAGCCATTCAATTGTTTTATCGAATATCTGAAGTGTTATCTCTGGTTCCTTACGTCTTCTTGAGAAGTATACTAATTCGGTTTTGTTTACGTTAATTTTAATTTTCCATTTAGCAAACCATTGTTCTAGTTTTCGTAAGTGATTTTGTAGATATTTGTGTATTTATTGTGGTTCACAGCTGCATGCAAATATACATGTGTCATTTGCGAACAGAGCTAAATTTGTACTGCTATCTGTGGGGATGTCATTAATGTAGATATTTAATAGTGTAGGTCCCAGAAGTGATCCCTAGGACACTCCAGTTTCAATGTTTCTGATAGTGGAAGATTGTGAGTTTACTGACACGAAGAATTTTCTATTTCTTAAATATGATCTGAGAAGGTGGACGTAGGGAGCTCGAAGTTTTGTTTCTATGAGTTTACTGAGAAGGCTTGTTGTCCGGACTCGATCAAAAACCTTTTCTATATCAAGGCATACTGCACCTGTGTTTTCATTTTTGTTGAATTTATTTGTAATTTATTCCACTACCCTAACAAGTTGTTGCATATTGGATTTTTTTTCCATTGAAGCCGAAATGCTCGTTAGTTATATTGGTATGAGTATTTCATTGTTTTTTTGATCCTATTTATTATGACTGTAAGTATTCTGAAAGTTTTGACATGGTATTTAGAAGACTGACAGGTCTATAGTTTTGATGAAACATTCGGTCTTTACCAGGCTTTGGTAACGTGATAACTTTAGCTGTTTTCCAGCACTTTGGAAAATAAGTACATTTCAGTATGCCATTGATGATTTTCATTAGGAAATGAATAGCTTCTATTGGCAGATTTTTCAGACAAATGATTTGGGTATTATCTACACCTGCTGCTTTAAAAGGTTTCAGTTTACAGAGAAGATTTAAAGAAAAAAGAAGTTCCTCTTTTTTCTTAACTTTCTGTATTTTGGCTGTGTAGGCACCGGATAAAAAAGAGGTCACACAGTTCCTGACTATTTTATCATTATTTGCTTTTGACGGTGACGTGTTCGGCTGGAACATTTTTTCTAGTGTGTCAGCCAAGGCATTAGCTTTGTCTATATCTGAATAAACAAGGCCGTTTTCCCCATGCACCGATGGTGTTTATGTGTAAGGTTTAATGAAGTGTTTTGTCATTTTCCAAACTGAGTTATCGAATATTTTGAGTTTCCTGATTTTGTCACCCAGGTTTTCCAACGGAAGCGTTTGATTTCCGGTTTGATAATTTTGCGCAGTCGGTTTATGTGTTCCTTGTACATATTATCTCTTGAACGCTGGAATTGTTTCCTCAAATTATTTCTAAGAGCTGTCAGTATATTTATATCTGTCGGTAGACTGGGATTATCTGTATTATGTTTTTGTTTGGGAATGGAAGCATTTTGAATATTCGTGGTAAGTAAACCAATTGCATTTTCGATGTCTATTGTAGAGTTGCATATTCTCCTGGAATGTTGTTAGCAATAATTGAACGAAAAAGTTGCCAATATGCATTTTTTGTAGTTTAAGCGATTGGTCTCTCTATGGTGTCATAAGATTTGCTTAATATCACGCCATTTTTTTAAATTTTAAATTGCTTACTAGCACGCAAATGTTTGAATTTTTAAGATCCACCAACATATGCTTCGCACCCTGCGCCCCCTGAGACGATGCGTTACTAAAATAAAATTTCAGATTTGAAAAACACATAATTTTTACTACAATAAAGCCAAATTTTACATTAATTGATAAATAAATTAGCTATTTCCCGTATGTCCCTACTAAGGATATAAATCCTGAATTTTTATTTGATTTTTGAAGGGGACTGTAGCCCCATATGCAAGGAGCATCCGAGCATTAATTTTGTTACATTTGTGATTAATCTGACACTCACTTGCATTTCCAAAATCAAATTTGGAATGTTTATAAAGATCCACAATCTTATGCTTCGCCTTCTGTACCCCCTAAGGTGGTTCGTTACCAAAATAACATTCCAGATTTGAATAACGCATAGGTTTTTACAATAACGTAAAATTTCACATTGATTGATCAAAATATTTAGCTTCTTCCCGTATGTTCCATCTAAGGATATTTATCGTGAATTTTTTATGTGATTTTCGGAAAGGGGCTGTAGTCCCATATCAGTCACTGGCACAAGCAAGAAGCATCGGACGATTAATTCTGTGACATCAAATTAAAGTTCGAGACGACTGTACTAGCATTGCGGATGAGTGTTATTACATTTTGAAACAAATAATACTAATTTCCCCAAAAATCCTTATAAATAATTATTGGAGAAAACTGCTTCCAAAATTTAGCAATGAATCTTCCATAAGGAAGATGAACGTTTGTGTTTAGGCCCCCAAAATGTGGGCTAAACAGTGATTTTCTCTTATTTACTTTAGAAATTTGAGAAATTCAGACATTTTCGATAAGAATGCCAAATTTCACGTTAATAGTGTGAAAA
This sequence comes from Lepisma saccharinum, assembly GCA_022664845.1. Lineage (NCBI taxonomy): Eukaryota > Metazoa > Arthropoda > Insecta > Zygentoma > Lepismatidae > Lepisma > Lepisma saccharinum. Next base: position 7,589 of record JAGDQP010048937.1, read on the forward strand.
CTTCACCTTCTTCCAGTGCTGTAGAAAATTACATGAATTATGGAACAGTCAATATACGTATGTACAGGACCGATAACCAGATATACAAAAGGGCGATCAGCGTACATGTGTCTAATTTTCAACTAGCACCTTACTTACAAAATCCACGGCACCACCATCGGTTGGCCTCATTGTGAATTATTCATTATTCATTAACATTTGTCTTTATAACTATTTGATGAACAAAATCAGCAGCCACCAAATTTCATTGTGTGCTTCTGATTATACCGAAGGACAGACACCTGGCCGTTAGACCGTAAGGTCGTATAGTTAGAACGTGAAATATTGGTTAAAGATTTTGCTACAATAAAGCAAGCAACTACACGAACCACATGATTTTTATTTGAACATTCTTTCTTCTGCTTTGTGTGATCACGCAAGTAACCGCTTCTCAAACGAGGAGTGGAACTTGCAACGTTGGATAAATTACAGTGTGGGTATTATTTCATTGTCTTTCCCCTTTCCTAAAAAACAACTGTAGGCGACCGTTACTCACTTAGAGGCACGGAACCTACGCTCCTGAACGTCCTACAACCAGTGGGCCATGGGCGACCATATCTCTTCGGAGGTCTGGAACCAGTAGCTCATACTGCCTTTCCACAACCAGTGGGCCGCGGGCGACCGATTCTCTTCGGAGGCTCGGAACCAACAGCTGTATACCTTGGCCCCTTCCTTGAGATATAACATCCCTGAGCGACTGTTTCTCTTCGAGAGGAAAGGAACTCAGAGAACGTTGTATCTTAGCCTGGAAGCCCCATCACTTCTCCTTATCCCCAATGTGCCTTGCTTATCCACTGCGGTGCGGAGGCTGACAGCCAAACTGGACTGTTACGTGTGTCTTGGCAATAGCCTTGTTCAGTAACTTTCATTATAGAAGTCCACGACGAAGAACAGGAAGTAGAACTCTTTGCCACTCTTCTTTACAAGTTTTCTACAGGCCCCGAAATATGATGATAGGACGATATGAAAGTGCCATTTTTAGTAGGCCAAACCTGCAGAAATCCATAGGACTTACATCTGGTGACTCCAACGGTATATCGTGAAATGGAATAGCCTGAATGCCGCTGTCTTGCGTTATCCGTTGCAGAAAGTGTTGGGTAGAGCATGACGTATGGGATGAAGTCTTATCCATATGCACAGGAGTTTGATTCATGGCATTTCCATACAAACGAAACAGGTCGTCTGCATAAATTTGGGCCAGAAAATGTTGCTGAAAGAAGGTAGAGTTGATTTTACAGTTTTAAGGGACCTGACAAATATTAAATTGCCTTAATCCTAGTATACCGCAACAGCTTTGAATCTCTTCCAGAAAGTTGCTTTGCAATGACGGATGAACTCGGGATGGGATTTTGCATCAAGTGAAGTGTAAGTGATGGTTCGAATTTTGCTACACTAATGCCTCATCTAGTGTGGCCACATACTTTCACTTTTCCCCGGACAAATCGCGTTCCTAGAGGTGCCTTCTGCTGGTCTTTCTCCAACACCGATAAGCGCAGTAATGTCTACGACTTTTAGGGCCATATTTATGAATAACCCCCAGGAATGGGTGGCTCTCAGGAGCATTGAAATTATATATTCCTGGGAGCCCCTCACCTCTTGGGAGTGATTCATAAATATGGCCCTAAAAGACCTTCCGGAGGTTAAACTTCCCATGGAGGTTGCGTTTCACATTTGATTGTACTACGTGGAGTGGACATCACACATTGTGGAGGGGGATTTTTCCGGAGGGCCATTCCACCCAACCTATGAGACACAGGTGGCGTCGCTGCAGTGCATACTCGTTTTCTAGTCCCCTTCGTGGGAGATTGAAGCACTGGTAACTCTTGGTTTTTATGCCGATTAATGAAGTTCTTTATGCTCATCGAACCCAATGAACATCCATGTTCTTTGCACTGTTTTTGAGTTTTTGACACCAAATGTTTGACGTGGAAAAGGGAAACTACGTTGCCCTCCCGAAACCGATGGACCTTTGGACCCATGATACCCACAACAGATACTTGCGATAGTGACCCACTAATACATGCTTTCTCCTGCGCTTCTAACCATTCGGTTCGTCCATTGTGTGAGCAGGGGGACACATCAACCTTCTGGGTATCCCCTGTATATCATAATCGGTAGGCATGGCCAATGACTCGAATGGCCCCAGAGGGAACCGGTAGAGAGTCTCGGGCCCCTAGACAATGTGTGAGTTCGTAGCGGTGATCTATAGGCAAAAGGCTCTGTATAGGCAATGGAAGAACGTCATCTAACAAGAGTATGAGACGAAATGGAAAAGAATGAGATGAGTGTACCCTTTGTAGTTTTTCGTAGAAGCCTGTATAAGCGTCAGGTTTCGATATTTAGCCTAGTGAAAAATACTGTTTTCATTTATAGGTGAGTTAGAACCACTATTTTATATACTACTTGAAATAATAGATTTAAGAACTAGGTTCCATCTCAAGTATATATTTTGCCACGTACTCGTCAGTTAAGTTTCGGTGATCCCAATTGAACTATATATTCAACTAATAATTTTGATTAAATTAACATGCAATGATTGAACTCTAATATCCGTGATTTTAAAATTAAATATTATTAATTTATTGCAAATCCGTGGCTTAGACGGTAGAGCGTCTAACAATGAATCGGGCGGCCCGGGTTCAAATCTTGGTCAGGACACTGGAGACTTCTCTCGCAGTGTTTCCATGCCTGGCGCTTTGAGGTGTACTGTCTCCTATCAAATTGAGTATCGGAGTGTCCTTGGTATTCCTGGGCACCTTGGGAAGGTAAAGGCGGTCGAGCCTGGGACAGACCACTCCACCACACTTAGGACCGTAAGTGAAGAAAACGTGGAGCGCTACCTCCGCATCCCCCATGCGCCGTTCACAGTGCGTGCGTATCGCACAGGGTATAGCTTTACGTTTTCCTTGATTGAAATTTTGCATGTGTGATTAGGCTCCTTTTCAGGTTCTAAATTAGTTGTTTTTTTTTCATTTTTCCAAATTAACTAGTATACGTTGAACATAATGCACTATTTCAGAAGTATGATTTCTGTTGTAATGTCAGCTTAAGGTGGAAAGTAATACACTGACTATTCCTCTATAAGTCATTGTGTATGGAAACATGCTTTCTATTTTCACTTAATGCCGTGTTGGATATCCGAATGTTAATTTGACACAAACTCGGATGATGTAAATCTTTGCATCATAATGCTTTTGAAAATTTTAACACGGTACTCGATCTTTTCTGTAGATGCTGCATATGAAGTGTTGGAGATTTATTTTCCTTTTCACTGTAGTTTCGAGTGTCGGTGAGGAGTTTAGTTATGATCCCTCGACCCCATTTTCTCGGAACTACGATATTTTAGCTGCGTCGATTCCACAAACTAATACAACCAACTCTAATTGGTATTAAAATTTGATTATTACATTAATTAGATGAAAATTCAATTAGTGGTTACCATTCGAATGTATCGATATAATTGAATGAAAATATTATACAAAGTTACATACATATTTTGGCATACAACAATCAAAATTTGAAATTTTAAAATCTAAACATTTTAAATTTTGTTTGCAACAATCCACACTTAAATTTAAATCTTTAGAAAAATAAAAGTATAACAATACATAAAATGTATGTTTCAACTATCAAATTTAAACAACATTTGAATAAAATCTTTAAAAAATATCTTTAAAGGCGGAAAATTTCATCTAATGCCTTACCAGGAGCGAAAGTACCAAGAATAATATTATACATTCCCTCGCTGAACTGTAATACTGAGGCTCTGGATTAGGAAGGTGGTCGCGCGGGCATCACCTAAAACGATTTGACCAACCTCTTTAATAAAATTAAGGTCTGCCCTGCCCCAAGTACCACTTGATTCGATTGCGATCGCAACAAAAATAAACTTAGCAAGTAGATTAGAGTATTTCCGCATTTTATCGGCCTCTCTACGAGTAGCTGCACCACCCACTTTCAAAGAAGAATGAATAACATTTGAAATGGCGAAAGTATCGGCGCTGGCGAAATCCCATAATAGAGGCGCTCTTTTCCACTGAACTAGTGTCATTCTATCAGGTCTCTTACCGTTGGAGCGGCTACAGCCACGTCCATGAATCTTGAATAAAGAGTATCGTTCTGGTTTTGCTGAACATTTAGAAAACTAACTTCGCACTTTGAATACTTCAGATGTAAGCCAATTTCTGAAGATGCATCCCGAATGTTAAGTAAGGTAGAAAGAACTAGGCCTGGATCGTCCGCGATAGTGCCATCATCTAAATACCATAAGTTCAGTTCGGTTGCTATTGAATTGACTATAGATTGTAGTGCAATTGCAAGAAAAGCAGGACCGAGGGGATTACCCTGTTGGACTCCACCTTGAGATAAAATGATGTCACCACCAGAAAGAGATCACTGTGCTGAGAATAACACTGAAAAACATAGTTATAAATCAACGGGAAATCTTTTTGAATCACGTTCAACATGGCATCGCGATTTAATTCGTTGAAGGCATTCCGAAAATCAAGCTTTACGACGGCTTTTGTACGAGGATGATGAGATGAAAAGTAAATACGAGTGGCATGAACAGCAGCCTCGACAGCGTAAGGAACAGATATACCTAATTGGTGAGGGAATAGAAAAGTATTAACGGAATCACGAATTCGAAAATATATAATTTTGCTGTCAGACGACGCCACACATTACCGATTGCAATGGGACGAATTCCTCCACACTTCTTTCTTAAGACGATCAAGGTGGAGCCAAAGAAAATTGGACAAACTTCTATAGGTACTTCTCCAGAAGAGATAATAGAAAGAAAGAAGTAATGAGTTGATCTTTTAACTCAACATTGTTACACATCAAAAGGTCTTTAAAAATCAAAAGACGAAGACCATCCAACCCACCTGCGGATCCAGAAGGGAAAGATTTGATAGCTTTCAAGAGTTCGGAGCCAGACACCCAAGACATTATGGAAGCAGAAGAAGGACGATCCGGCAAAATGAAAGAATTAGATTGAGGTGGATATTTTTACATTGAATGAAAAATATTATATGTGCAACTTTAAATAATCACAGTAGTGCAAGGACACTGACCTTTGAACTGATGTTTGTTCATGTAGTCCCATGCATTTAAAACTAACTAAACATTTTGATTTTATGCCTTTGAGGATATGAATGAAGTTTCGATGTTTTGTAATAAGAAATTTATTTACTCGTTCAGACATAATTGATTTAATGAGAAATTTTTATCATGTTAGAAATCTAGATAGTTTCGTACACGAATTTGAACCTAATATGAAAACTGATATTATTAATATCGATCACAACCTCTGGATTTCCGGGTAAGTGCTTTACCACCCGAAACCCAGATTCTTTTTTTTTCCTTTCTTTAAAAATGTACTTACCATAAAAGAAAAAACATACGTTTCGAAACCTGCACATTTAGAGACGGGCGAATATTAACTACATTTCCGTTGAAGATTTTTCCAATGTCTTTTTTTTTCTTTTATTTGTCCTTAATAATAAAATAATGAAGAAGTGCTTCAGCCCTTCAAAATCTTTTGATACAATGATCTGTCCACATTATACATGTCTGTCTTCTTTTCCTCTGATAATGGAGCTGCTTTTGAGTACTTTCACCTTTTATGAGTATCATCTACATTGAATTTGAATTGAATTCATATCACGACTTATCGGCGTCATTGGATAAAAGTGGGTAAAAACATGTGGGGAGGTAGTTGACCAGGGCATAGTTTTCGTAGATACCATCCCAGCATTTATCTGGTGTGACTGAGGAATAGACCTCGGAAATCCTCAGTCACGATAGCCGGCCGGCCCTGGGCGCGAATGTGGTACCTCCCGAATTCTAAACCATGGCTCTAGCATTGAGCTATGGCCACCCCTTATTTTTTCAATAATGATTTGCAACTTAAGATGTAACAATAATCAATTATGAATTATATTCATAAAAACTACGAAAATAACTTGAGATTAAGAAATTTCTATTCAGTTATTTGGTATTAATTATTAACTATTTAATATTAAGTTATTTACTCATTTATTATTATAAAATTGCCTTCTTTTTAAAAATATCCTTTTATGAGAGATAACAACACCACTGTATTTGTTCAATTAAAGATATATCTACCGTTTCCGCGTAATATTGTCGTACCACTAAATATTTCCTTTAAAAAATAATATGTGAGAATGTTGTGTTGAACACTGGATACAATCCAGAAACATTCGAATAAACTATACAATGCAAAACGTTTTACGTCTGCACAAAAGCAGGCAGCCATTGATGGTAAACTAGTCATATGATGTCACCCACACTCCATGATTGGCTTTTCGAGAAACGACAATATTCTAAGGGTAAAATTAAGCGTTTGAAGATACGACAAAACCGCACTGCACAGGAGATCTGTCCTGAAAGTAAGGATACTAAGTATAGAAAACACACTTTATTTGACAAAATCTTTTAATATATCTAATGTTCTTCAAAATAAGAGCCTTGGACATCGACACAACGAGCCCAACGATTTTCCCACTGTTCGTAGGTGTGTCGGAAGTCTTTTTCAGGAATCTCGTTGAGCACCTTCGTCGCGGCCCTTTGGACGTCTTCCATGGTGTCATATCCGTGTGCTTTCAACGAGCTTTTCATCTTCGGAAACAGAAAAAAGTCACACAGAGAGAAGCTGTATTGTGGCTGCGGAGCGTGGTTAATCCTTTCCGGTCAAAAACTCTCTGACAGCGAACGACGTGTGCGACGGAGCATTGTCGTGTTTCCCAACCCATGACGTCGCAATTACTTAATGCACGCGCAGGACGCGTATTTGCAGTATCTGCAAGATTTCAAAGTAAAAACTTGCATTTAACATCTTTCCGGAGGAAACAAATTCTTTAGGAACTATTCCCTTGCAGTCATGAGACACGATCAACATGGATTTCACTTTGGATTTCGACATCCGCGCTTTCTTCGCAGGGAGAGATTCACTGGTGTTTCATCTCCAGTAATAAC
>JAGDQP010048938.1:956-14626 GCA_022664845.1 Lepisma saccharinum
CCCTACCATCCTAATAATATCCTGCATCATGTGGTTACTTTTTCGCTTTATATGCATTGCTGCAATACACAGCCAACAGTACAACCTTCTACCCTGTTAGTTTCTTACCGTCCCCTCCCTGTAGCGCATATGGATTTTAATCGGAACAGCATTCCGTAGCCTACTTCCCGATAAACAACCACTTGTTTTATGCACGTTATTCTATCGACTACGTCTTTCTAATTCCGTGCTTTTTCTACTTTGTTACCATAGGATATCTCAGTTAAAAAACAAAAACAAAAAAAAGCGATATTTAGTTTACAGGTACTCCCAATTGCGTACGCCCTTCCGTTGAGTTTTGTATATAAATAACTGCAATAAGACAAATTATAATAATAATAATCAACAAATAAATAAATAAAATGAAATAAAAGATTCTTCACTTACCTTTTTCCTGCTGTAATCCAACGCCTTCGAGTTTTGCACGAGCTTGCTAGAAGTTACTGAACACACGTTTGCCACGACTCCAACTTCCGGGTGCATGAGCACGCGTTTCTACCACCTTTGGAATTTCTGTGTATTCATGGGTTTTCCCCTCACCCCCTTTCCTTCATAAAAACTCTATATCTTTCCTTGCAGAAGTCTTTCTCCCCGAGGACAATTTTTTCCTCGTGACGTCAGATGTGAATATTCACTTAGCGAATGCGTTTATTTTAATGAAATTGTTCTAACTTACTTGAAATTAGTCCCCTAATTAAAAAAAATACTTTAACTGTCAATATACTGTCTTTCTGTGGTGCAATAGTTTGGACGTAGTTTCTTAATTCATTATTTCATGCATTCATTAATAAACAGAGAGAACCTAAATTTTATGGCCAAAGAGTAATCATATTTTTTTCTACATCCAAAGTAATCTTTATTTCTCTTTTTATACATCCTTTCATTCCTCCTCCTTCTATTACCTTACTGTATAACTCCTCCAATACTTGGAACGACGGAGCCATCTTGGACACTTCCGAGCACAGCTGTTATGACACCAGACGACTCGGAATACACTGCTATCTTTCCACAACAACTTTCTGGCTTTTCTCCACTATTCAGCAACAAGGGATGGAACTTCAGTCGACAATTGTTAATGGATATTCAATGGTTCTCTACAAATTTCCTCGTCACAGCAGCTATCCTTATACATGCAACAACGAATGCCGTTGCCAGTTTTTTTTCTACCGTCAACGACCGACCCCAGCAGCAAACAATGGAATATGGTACTAAAAATGATGCCTAGCAAAATAACCAAGATTTTTAATTTTATGAAATATATTGTATTTGTTTTTTATTTTTTGGAAAAAAAAATAATGTATACTTAATGTTGATATTGAATTTTTATGCTTATACTTCATAACGTTTTCTTTACCAAGATGTTCTGTGTATTCGGTTTTATAATTTCTCGAAACGTATGGGTTAATGATCATTCAAGTACAACCATTTTCTGTTTCTATTTGTTAATCATGTATATTTTATTCGCTCCACTTTCCGATGACGAGCGCTACTATAAACATTAATTGTATTTTCGTTTATCTAAAATTTAAATTTGTAAATAACTTTTATTAGGCTCGTTATACATTTAGCATGTAAGTTTTTTTAAATGATATTAAGGTTATAGTCATAGTATAAATTTTTGCTCTATTACTCTCGACACCAAATAACTATCCTAAAAGACGAGCAACTCTGAAAACCATCAAACTATTTTTTCCTTCATTTCCCTTCGTCTTGATCCTTTCTTTCCTTCTGTCAGAATCTCCCTTTCTTTCCGTCCTCGACGAGTTTGTGCAATGTGATCCAAAGACTTGGAATCACTAAGGTGATAGTACCCTTTAGCAGCGGGAATGTGATACCTTCATGAAATATATATAACATATAGTAATTATAAATTATCTTAAGAAGAAGAAGAAGAAGAATTATATATATTTCATTCAGTCATCTAAAAACACGAAGGTGTTTTTTTGTATTAAGAATAATCTGGCCATGTGTTGACAAAACTATGGTAAACGCCTTGACAAGAATAAATATGCGTACGTGCAGAATGCAACGAAATATATTAGACCAGCAAAATACCCTAAAAAGTGAATAACAAGTGCTTAGTTCGAAATGAAAGTTGCCAAAGTTGTTTTTGTTAACCAAGGACCTAAAAATTGGTATAAATAAGCTCTCCGAAATGTGATAAGGTCTCTTGCTGCTCAGTACTGTCATTCATCTACATAGTACCTTCCTTCCTTCACCTATGGCCTCCTTTGCGTAAGTATTTTTTTTTATTCTGGCATATTTGCCGTATACACTCTTTAAAGTAGAATTTTGGTTTTCTCTGTTTATAACAACATTATCACTCAGTGTATCTGATAACCAGGAATATTGAGAGGTCTTCGCCGTTTAGGATAGCTGGGTCTCCACGCGGTAATCTGCTTCATTCTGTTTAGCTGCAAGTGCAGCCCCTTGTTATCTATATGTGTGTTTAAATCATGTATTACGAATATGACCGACCGAATGTAATAAAGGAAAGAAAATGAATTTTGTGACATACAATCAGAAATTTGCTTTTGATTCAATCTTTCCACTATACTACCCACCGTCGTATGTTTTGCTATAGATTTGTTTGCTACTGTGATTACCACAAGTTTGGTTATTAATCCTGTCCTCAGCGCCATAAACGATTAAAAACGACATACAAGAAACATTTTTCTGAAGCTCGCGGATTTTTCCGACTTCCGGAAATGAGTAATCCGAAAATGACTTTATCCGGAAATTCTGGAATCCGGACCATCGTTTGTATATTTACGCGCTAATTTTTTTAATGGGCACTAGTGTAAACCAGAAGCTTCTACGTCTCTCCGTTCAAAAGTTATAATCTATTCACCTTTCTTACTTTTCCATCATATTAGAAAATTTCTGCTACACGTTTAAACTAAATAACCATAAACTATATTATACATTCCTTTTACAAAGGAAACTGCTCAAAATGGTTATTAACAACCTTTCAAAAAGTATAGTTTAACTATAAACCTATAGTTCTTCTTTGTAAAGTGGGCTCCTAAACAAATATTTAATTCAGCGTCCACACGGTTAAACTTGTCAACCACCCTGAGGTTCAACAAACCATGTTCTTTGCATTTATTCAGTCAAATATATAATTTTATTCTTTACTTTAAACTTTATTTTTATATGGCCCAATTTTAGTAACTTTGGACTTCGGCCCGTTACGATTTGCCTTTAGCTGTTAAGTGTTAAAATCCACACCCATGCCCCTGACGAGACTCGAACCCGACACCGTTGAGTCGATAGCCTACCGCCGCAGACCGCTCGACCACCCGGCCGGCTTTTATTCTTTACAATTGTAAAATTGTTTCCCTCATACCCCTTTTAGTTGCATCAAATTGAAAGTACGTAAATATCAACCAGCTGTAAGCCAAAATAAAATTAAACCTGCCACACTCCGACAGCAGCTTTCATTATTTTTATTTTTCTTCAATGGTAGCAACATCTTATCCTTACTTAAAAAAGAATCAACGTTCATGTGTTCCATCAGCAAAGGAAACTAGCATTCAAAATGTCCCAAGTTCGATCCCCACGGCTGACCGTTTCGAGGCTTTCCGTTTCATCAAACATATACTTGGCCTAACCTCGCTAAATCAACAATTATATCCCATCAAAGGTCAAAGTTACATCCTAAGCCTCCCTGTATTTATGTGGACATTACATTTAATTCATTTCCAGAAGTGACTTAATACATTCCGTGCATTTTATATGTACTCTTCCTTAAATAATCGCTTTTTGCATGCTTTGATTTCTTTTTGGGATTCTTAATTTTAAAAATGAAACTCAATTTACGTTTTTGTACCATGAAAGAAACAAAATAATACCAATTATCTAAATGTACTCACCAATTATCTCAGTTATTGATAACAAAGACATAGTTATCACAAAACAGTTCTATCACCAACAAACACTCATCAAGTAATGACGCTCAAACACTCAAACTGAAACATATGTTTGTCTTATTTCCCTTTGCTTCCCCCTCTCTTTCCTCAATGAGTTTAAAAAGCAAACTGAATTTTTTAAAAGGCCCACCTGTTAACGTTACAGCGTCATTTAAAATATCCCCCTTTACTCCTCAACATGCATCATGAATTTCATTCCGACAGCTGTTTTCATAAAAATTACGTAGTCACCCGCATGCAACCGTTTCTTCAACTTAAATCATCCAACCGTTTCTCCCTCTCGGATGCTCAATAGACGCGAATCTTGTATAGTCTAATAAAACCGATAAAATTATCAAACGTTTATCGACGCAACAGACTTCCATAACATTACCAATCTAATTCAAATCTGTTGGATTCCATTCGGCACACCAAGTACTCTTTTTCTCCGTGGTCTAGTGGGAAACGTTGCTACACTCGTGCAAAATAATGTACTTTTCGCATTGCGAAAAATTCTTAAAGTTCATCGTAGCAGTAACAACATGGATCGTCACAATATAGGATGGGCATTGGCAGTACTTTATTTTAGTTTATCGCCACCGTAACATTAGTTCCCCACAACAGGCGAAGGAATTAGGCATTTTTTCAAAAGATTCATTGCCACAGTAACACCAACTTTCCTTTAACATGAAACGAACTTAGCTACTTTTTAACAATGACTTGGTTTATCGCCACAGTATCATTAGTTCCCCACAACAGGCGAAGGTATTAGGCATTCTTTCAAAAGGTTCATCGCCACCGTAACACCAAGTTTCCCTTTACATGAAATGGACTTAGCTACTTTTTTTAAACAAGAGTCCAATAGCACGTCTCTCACTACATAGGAAGGGCATAGGCAGTACTATGGTTTAGCTCATCGCCGTCAAGACCCGAGACAGGGTTTGGCCATTAATTTTCATTTGCAGGCATAGAGTCCAAAACTCTAGGACAATATAAGAATAATTGAACATTTTATGTACTCTCATAGTATGATTGGAAACCTTTATTTTCTCTGTGGCAACGGAACTAACACAAAAATACTTCCAAAAGGCACGCAGGTTCGAGTCTTGACCCCGACTCCAATTCACTCCGAGGCAGTTCCGATATCCGAATCTTGACAACATTACCGTAAACCAGACCTATATTCTGGAAGTTAAATTTCAAGAATTCCTCGTCTGCGTTAAGATCTTACGTTATATTACCTTGTCTGTCACTACATAGGGAGGGCATAGGCAGTAAATTTTCCTTGTTAGACATTATTATTGCAACTTGTGGATCAATCTGAGGGATTCCCGTGCAAATTCACCTGGGTTCGTTTCTTTAATCTAGCATACAGGAAGGCTAACAAAATGGGTGTCAGTTCGATTCCCAGCTGAAATCCAGAACTCTAGGTTAATATTATCTTGGCGATTTTATTAAAAGTACACTTCGAAGACATACGTAGGTTCGACTCCAATCAAAATTCTTAAGATAGATCGAGAAAAACAGACTCTTGAAAGATCAATCTTGGAATGACATTGAAATCTTAGCATGTCGTTAGAAATTGAATCTCCACAATCTGCATTATTTCATTTATCTTCCCTTCTCACTAATACAAACATTACAATAAAATATTTTAATTCAAATAATTTTTAACTCTATCATTCATTTGCATCGCTGTGGTCACACTTGATTCACAAAGTAATTTCATTCAATTCGATACGGGGGGTGGCACCCTAATTTTTGGTTACGGTCTGTTGAACACTATGTTATTTTTGCTATGGCGGAGTAGAAAAGTGCTAGTACTCTACTGACGAACGTTCGGAGCACTATTAAGAAAGATGTCAGAAAATCCGAGTTTTATTCTTTAATTCTTAATTCAACGGGACTATGTCAGAACGCCCACACAAACGGTCATATCACCCACCAAAACGGCAAAACACGGAAATTCAGAAATGGTCAGAACGCCCAACGGTAAGAACGCCTACTCGTAAAAATGGCAACAACGTTCGCCAAAATGGTCAGAACGCTCAAATGCATAATCGATCAGAACGCCCACTGGTCAGATCGCTCACTTCTGAAAATGGTCATAACGCCCACTTTAAAAAGGGTCAAAACGCCCACCAAAATGATCAGGATCCCCACAGGTTAGAAAATACAAACCCTAACAAGGTACATAGTCAATACTTTTTTTTTTCAGTTTAATACTTATATTAAATCGATATTAAACAAACATAATTTTTAAAAAAACTCGGGAAAACGTTCATACTACCAGTCAGAACGCCCTCTCTTAAACAAGTGCGTCGGAGTTCAGTCGGGGGCTGTGCATATAAGCTACCATCAGGCTACAGCAGCGAGTATACTATTTATATGATAATGTTGCGTTCGCGTGTGTTTCTTGTCCTAAGTATAATTATCTGCTATGTGTTATTATGTTGTTATATTTTGTGCACTCATAATAATAAGCTTGGTATGTATATTTATGTCTGAGTGAAAGCATACCGACCTTAACCCCGCCATAGTAAATAAGGCGAAATAAATGAAAATACCATTACAACAAATACTAATAAACGATTCTAAAAATTTGGCTATCTGGACAATCATGGACACAGTGGTAAAATTTCATTCTAAAAACGGTAAAATTATTTTGTGCATTTCAAAAAGACCCTATTATAAAATTTGTATTTCTCAATAAGTGTAATATATGGCCTTAGAAAAATGTATATCATAGCAGAAAAGGGAAATTGATAACATATCACATTAAAGCAATATGAACAAAATATAATATTCGTTGAAATATAATTTAAAATTCAAACTGTTTTCAACGTGGGAATGAAAACATGATAAATGTAGTAGTCTTTTAAGTACAATCTTTATTTAATTAACTTGGTAAGGCACATGTGAAGCGTAATTTAAGGAGCCATTATCATATTCAGCCGTTTTCTATCCACTGCGGCATAAAGACATCCGCCTTTTCTTTCCACATATCTCGCTCAGCTCCAATCCTCACCAATGTAGCTCCTGAAAAACATTTAATTTCATCTAACCATCTTGCATTTGTACGTCGTCTCGGTCGGTTTTTTTTTCTCTCTGTCTGGGAATCCAATGTAGTACATTAGTTGTCCATAGTTGTTCCCGTCATGCATCTCATCATAACTCTTTGTGTGAGTCTTTATCTTTGAGTCGTTTGCGCATTCAATGTCCAAGTTTCACAGTCGTTCATCACCACACGTAAGAGGCATTGATTATTAACTTTACTCTTGAGACACATTGGTAGTTTGCTTTTAAAAATAAAATGTGATCTTCCAAGCGAGCTCCACTCCATTTTGCATTTTCTATTTATTTCATCCGTCAACTTAGCATACGTTGATTTGAGCTGCTCTGAGTAAACATACTCATTAACTATGCATATTGTCTCTCCGTGAATCAATATTTCCTTCTTTGCAGCAAGTTGACTGTACATTACTTTCGTTTTACTTAAATTCATTTTAAGACTTATTTTCGAATTTCGGTGAGCGTTCTGACCATTTCTGAATTTACGTGTTTTGCCGTTTTGGTGGGCGATCGGCCCGTTTCTGTGGGTGATCTGACCAGTGGGCGTTCTGACATAGACCCGATTCAACTTTAGACATCGTCAAAATTGATCAGTTGAATGTATTATAATTTTATGGTACGTTGACATCAATTACGAAACAGAAAAACTGGATGTGAAAGAAAGCTTGGTACCCTGGATAAGCATGGACCACAAGATTACCACGACTTGATTTGAAGTGTTTTGAAAGCCTGCAAGAAAAGAATTACTGATGAAATAGTCAATGTACAGTATATCCGTTGCTGTGTACTTGATATATACCTAGTAATTGCAGATGTTGCGAAAAGCTCGGACAGAGCGATTGTCGCCTTAGCTCAGTAGACATTGTGAACTTTCTCGACACTGTTCAGGAGGTTTTAACTTTTTTCACTAACAGCACTCCTAGATGGTCACTATTAGCTCTTGCCGAAAGAATGGCTGGAACTGTAAAAAAGAAAATTCGGGAAAAGTTATATCCTCTAAGGTGGGAAGCAAAGCACAAAGCGATCAGGTGTCTTCACGAAAGATACATGGACATTGAAAAAGCTTTAACAGCAATTTTGTTGACAGGCCAAAAATCTGAAGAAGGGAAAGGAGCAGAAGCATTTAAGAATAAAATCGGAATCTTTTGAACTTGTGACTACTGTTTTGTCATGAAAAAAAAAAAAAAATCTGCGATCACTCCTCACCATATCCAAGCACTTGCAGTCTAGGAACACTGAGCTTCAGTGAACATAAATGGATTTACAGAAAGTATTCCACATGATGCAAGATCTTAGAAAAGTGGCAAAAAGATTATGCCTAGGGTGGGGCATATCCACTGGATTAACTCCGAAGGGGAAGATATTTGCAATATATATATTGATGACTTAGATTCTGATAGAAGATTGAATGTAGCAGAAGACACATATCATGTTAAAGTTTTTCCCGTTCGATGATCGTGTTATTTTGCAGTTGCACAATCGTTTTCAAGGCAGCAAAGTTCTTGTGGACAGTCTTAGATTTGTACACCGAAAGTTATTATTTAACTTACCAGAAAAAGAAATTAGCAAACGCAGTTCAATACTTCGTTGTGAAGTACACTGAAGACATTTCTACTGATCTACAAAGCCAGCTGCTAAATTTGAGATAGTTTCTAAAAGAAAACAGTGTTGTTATAGGTTGGGAGTTTGGAACCCATTGATTGAAATATAACTCGTTTACCAAGTTTTCCGGACATAATGACAGCCTGTATTTTGTTCCTTCGCCTTCCCTGTGGCTGTTGCTGTTAGTGAGCAATCTTTCTCAAAACAAACTCATCAAAAACTATTTAAGACATTTATCTACTGATCATTCCATGCCAATTCAAAGTATCAGATTTTGATGAATTTTTCTATATTGATTCTTGGTATGGTTCTTAGTATAAATTATAAATTACAGGTTTCTAGGCCGTCTGTATCAAGCGTTACGATGCTTCAAAGTTAGCATGGTTTGTCCTTAAATGTTGTCGCGACTGATAGGTGACACGCCCATTTGATTTTATTTTTTAAATTGTGAAAGACAAGTTTAGGTGTTTCTTATGTAAAATTCATCACAGAATTCAAATTTGATAACAAAATTGTGTTAGAGCAAAATAGTCTTGAAGATATGGCTTTATGATTGCGAAGAAAAAAAAGCAGTTTCTAAAATGATGTTTCCCTTGCAAAATAGTAACGTGAATATTTCAAAAGAAACACCAGATACTGATATGGGACTTACACCATTGGAAAGAACAGAAAATTTGCTATAGTATGAAGAAATTTAAACAGTGAGTTCTTGGTGGAAACTCCATCTGCAAAAAAATTTGCTTTTGTTTTAACAAATAGTGGTTATACTCAACGTTTCGCTGTTTAGTCGGTTCTAGGTGCTAAATGGTCGATCGGACAAATAAGAAACTTTATGTCAATGTGGTTAATGACATACAGAAGAGAAATATTGAATAAGCAATGCTAGTTAAAATCTTTCAATGTGTATTTACACTTTATTGAGACTTTAGAAACACTTTATTGACACATATTTTTTACATATTATGTATAATATGTTTTCTGTGTACCAGACTTAATTCAGGCTATGAAATCTGCTCAAAATGTCGCCTATCGAGGACAGATTGGAAGTATGCTGGGGATGCGCTGGTTCAGTGGTAGAGTGTTACCTCTGTTTCTTGCCGTTCTCCTTTTAATTACGCTTGTTCCATGTGGGCTTTGTGGTGAACAATCACCGTGTACATGGGGTTTCTCGGTCGTTTCCTTTCGCTTTTATCATTCCAACAATTGTGCTATCATCATCCATTCGGCCTAAACCAAAGTTGCCTAAAGATCTTAAATGAAATTCAAGTTCAAACTCAAACATAGAACAGTGTGTCCACGAAGCATCTCCATTCGCAGTGTTCGATTTGCCGGGGATTTTCCCTGGTGCGTGAGGATTTTATCCCCGGTTGGAGATCTGAATATCATCCCAACCAGGAATTGAAATCTTTGTATTTCTACCCAAACAGGTAGTATGTTGAAACTTGGCAGCTCCCACTAGTCTTCGTATCCACCCCTTCGTAATTTATAACAAATCGAACACTGTCCATTCGTGTTGGATACCACTGTTGGTATGCTCCTCTGCATATCGACATTTGTTTTTATATTCACTTGATAAACCCTGTTTCTCGCGTATCCCCATGACCAGAAACCGCTACGGTTGAAATCAGGAGATCGGAGTGGCCAGGCATTTGGAAACGATGTAATATCTGCTTCGTCAACATGCTATGCCCATTTTGCAGGACAGATTTGTAATCAAATTTGAATTCTATGACTAATTTTACATAAGAAACAACTAAACTTGTCTTTCATAGCTCATTAGATATGACTTTAAAAAATGAAGTCAAAATGGTGTGTCTTCGTAAAATATCGGTCGAGACAACATTTACGGACAAACCATGCTAACTCTGAAGCACCGTAATTCTAGATACAGGTGGCCTACAATTTATAATAAGAACCCTAACAAGAATCAATGTAAAAAAAAATGAAATTTGTAACTACGGTGGCATTTCGCCTTCTTTCTGCCTGATTTGGTATGGAGTGATCCTTACGCAATAAAGGATTTCCAACATTTCAGTGCTGAGTATTGAAGAGAATGTTAAAGCACGTACAAAATATTCCTTCAGTGCGAGTGGCCCAGGTTCGATTCCCGGTGAGGCCTCAAAATTTCGGTGTTGACCCAGCATCGTTAGGGCAATTAGGGAGCTACTGTGAATAAAAGGCAGCGGCGATCACAGTTTGAGAGTTTCGGCTCTTCTCTCCCAAGTCAAAATCCATCTGGTCAGTATGGGAGCAGTAGACCGACTCCTCCCTCCGGAGAGAGGCCTCATCCAATAGTGGATTGAACATGGCTGTGAAATATATATATATGACCGTCCCTATGGTCTAGTGGTTAGCGTTGCTGACTACAGATTGAGGGGTCACGGGTTCGATTCCCGGCGCTGCAAAGGATTTTTTCCAAGGCGTGTGGATCTGGAACGGTGCTCACCTAGCATCGTGATGCAATTGGAAAGCTGCTATGAATAAAAAATGGTGGCGATCACAGTGAGACCTTAAACTCTCTTCTCCCACCCCTTCTGGTCAGCGTGGGAGCAGTAGACCATCTCCTGCCTCCGGAAGAGGCCTCATCCAGTAGTGGATCGAATATGGCTGTGATTGTTTTTATATGCCTAACATATAACTTTCGTAGGTACTTATAAGTCCAATACATTCCTTTTCTATTTTGTTGTGATGTACATTGTACACAGTAAAAAAATAGCTGTGTTAATTCAACACAATGCGGTGTACCAGAGTGATTACCACTTTTGTGTGTTAAATCAACATAACACACGGTGTTGATTTCAGTACGGGAAAAAAAAATAAAGTTGCAGCAAGATTCGAACTTGGGTTGTTGAGTTAGAAGTCCAGTATCTTACCGTCTTTTTCTCTTGAGGACAGATCCACACACATAGAAATTTTATATCTATCCCGACCCAACCATAATGGATCGTAAGTGCATCGTTAGTGCATGTTAGTGCATATGACACTAACGTTAGTGCTTCATTCCTAAGGAAGATAGATACAAGAAAAAAGCTATGGGTGTGCCCGACTTGACGTCAAAATAACCCCACCCATAAAGAAATTTTAGACCCAGCCATACTGGATCTTAAATGCTTCTTTACTTCACGTTAGGGTGTATAAGACACTAAAGTTAGTGCTCCATTTATGATCGAGATATAAGACATAAACTGTGGGTGGGGCCAACTTGGTATCAAGATAACCTCACCTACAGTATTTTTTACCCATCCTGACCCAACCATACTGGTTCGTAAGTGCTTCTTTAGTGCACGATAGTGCATATGACATTAACGTTAGTGATTCATTCCTAAGCGAGATATAAGGAAGAAAGTAGGGCTTGACTTGATGTCAAGTAAGTACGTTGTTGTACATTTCATTTCACACGTGTATTTCTAATTTAATAGCTTAAACATTATAATTAAAAAATTAAAAGCAAATACAATGAAATTAATTACATTTTTATAGTCTTATTTGCAAGTTGAAAACAGATTGAATTTTAAACTATGTTTCAACGAACATTTAATTCCGTTAATAGGGCGTTAATGTGAAGTGTTTTCAACTATGACATAGATTTCACTTTATACGCGTTTTTCTGAGGCAACATATTAAACTTATTGAGAAATACAAATTTAATAGTGCAGCGATGGTCAAAGTGTTAAAGAAGAAAAGAAGTGCAAAACAAGAAAGAAGGAAAGTATTCTTTATTCTTATTCTTACATAACGGTGAAACGACGAGTAGCAACTGCATTCTGCCTGTTAATAGATACAGTAAAAGAGTAGTGAACTCTCAGTGTGGATCCGTGGATAAGTGGTCAACGAGAGTGTTTTTTCTCAACCATTATTCAGCGTTGCCCGGGTTGGAGTTACTGGTCTTCCACCAGGCGCCTCCCCAGGTGGCGGATAGGGGAATGCCAACCAGATATGGTGGGTACCGGAAACATTCCGGGGCGGACCAAAACCAGTACTGCTGCCTTGCAGTTAGTAGAGGGATCTACAAAGGCTAGGGGAAGATAACCCCGAACAAAAATATCATGGTGAGGGGAAGCAGCATCACCATTACCACTCTGAGGCTGAAGATGAATGACATAGGCAAGGCTCAGAGATGGACAGAGGGCGACATCTTGAATGTCTACCTTTACTGCGAGGTCGTAGAGCTGACAACTCTACACCGCTAAAACATGTCAAGAAACAGTATCAGATGGTTCATGGATTCTCCTGGGGTAAAATATTCCGGAGGTAAACTAGTCCCTCATTCGGATCTCCGGGCTGGGACTGCTTCAGGGGGCTCTATGAACAGGATTAAGAAAGACCTTAGAATAGGAACGTGGAACGTACGAACATTATACCAAACGGGCGCTCTTCAGGTGGCGGTACGCGAGACCGAGAAGTACGAGCTAGACATATTAGCGATACAAGAAGTTCGGTGGGAGGGTCAAGATAGCATCCCACAGGGCAAGTACACTTTCTACTACGGGGGAACACAGTCTCACGATTTCGGAACAGGGTTCCTCATTAAGAATAGTATCATTCAGGCGGTTCAGAATATAGAGTTCGTAAACGAAAGACTATCGTACGTTACGATACGTACTCGATGGGGTAACACGGTTTTATTAAACGTCTATGCTCCGACCGAGGTGGCTACTGATAACGACAAAGATATATTCTACGATGAGCTAGAAAGGTTGTTTGACCGATTACCGAAGTATAATTCGAAAATTGTGTTGGGTGATTTCAATGCAAAGGTAGGGAGGGAAGAAAAATATAGACCTACTATAGGCAAATACAGTCTTCACGAAAAGACCAACAACAATGGAGAAAGACTGATAACTTTCGCGATTTCGAAAAACTTACTGGTAAAGAGCACGTACTTTGAACACAAAGACATACACAAATACACATGGGTATCTCCGGACGGCAAAACTCTCAACCAGATCGATCACGTATTAGTAGACAGACGAAGACACACCAACATAATGGACGTTAGGTCGTACAGAGGAGCGGAAGGTGACACCGACCATCAATTAGTGATCA
>JAGDQP010048939.1:0-13440 GCA_022664845.1 Lepisma saccharinum
AAGCAATCACCGTTGATTGCATGAAACTTGCATAAATTTTACAGCGATCAAGTTGTACGTGAAAATGTATGGAATGATATCAACTCCCTTGTCTTATCAGCATGAAATAATAACTCCCTACTTTTGACAGTATTTTATTATTTTATCCATATGACACAAATTTAAATCAGGGTCCCTGATATAATATTGTAGCACAGTGTCGTAATTACAAAATGGGGAACCCCGGGCACAACATGAAATGGGGGTCCCCTTATTTAATTCTAGCAGACCCGTTCCATCTCAATTCAGGCTGGGCATGTAGTGCTCAAGTCGTCGTGTAGTCGTATATATATATATATATATATATATATATATATACGGTGTATATATATATAATTGACAGTCATATTCAATCCACTGCTGGATGAGTCCTCTACTGCTGGATGAGGAGCTGGTCTACTGCTCTCACTCTGACCAGACGTGTTAGGAGAGGAGAGCCGAAGCTGTCTTTTATTCGCAGTAGCTCCCCAATTGTCCTTGCGATGCTAGGTAAACACCGAAATTTTTGAGCCGCCACCGATAAGCGAATCCGGGACCGCTCGCACTGAAGTTTATTGCTCTACCTACTAGGCTACGCAGGAGGCTCCATCCATATATATATATATATATATATATATATATATATATATATCGACTTCAGTCCCAGTGGGTGTTGACCCAGCATCGTGAGGACAATTGGAGAGTTGTTGTGAATAAAAAGCAGTTGTGATCACAGTTGAGAGCTTCGGCTCTCCCAACACGTCTGGTTAGCGTGGGAGCAGAATACCACCTCTTCCCTTCGGGAGAGGCCTCATCCAGTAGTGGATTGAATATGACTGTGAATTATATAAATATATATATTATCAAAAAATTCCTCTTCGAGCCGAAATACATCCCTTGTGACTCGCGGCTCAGCTCGCTGTGAGCCGCGGCTCGTTTCGGCTCAACTTAGTGCGAGCCGCGGCTCAGGACGGCTTGAGCCGATCGAGCCATGAGCCGAGCCGACCGAGCCGTTGACATCCGTAATTAGGTATGCGTGGTACAAAAGCGGGGTTTTGGAAGAAAAACCATCTGAGTTTGAAAATCCCCTAACATATTGTTTCAAAGATTGTGCAACATTTTGCGATTTGTGCACATTTATTGCCGTAATAAAGTGTTAGTGGTGTAAACAATGTTTATGCATCACACACTTTTTTACGGAATATCATTACTGTAAAACGTTTTCGCTGTAAATTAATAATTATAGCAATTGAGGATCTATGAAGTCCTGACATAGTGAGAGGGGAGGGGACTCACTTTTAATAATCATCCGGAATAGTGAGAGGTTACGAGACTCACTTTAATCAAGCATCCCGTTCACATCAGTACAGAAAAGGTTTAAAATCGGTCTGCCAACTTCTCGGAGTAACACCTGCCAATTATAATTGTTCTTGGATAGCTGCAGATCATTTCAAACCAGACGACTTTTTGTAATTGTAATCACCATATTGGATCCGCCATTTTGCATTTTGTACTTTTGACGTCCGATTCTGAATCAGCTGTCTAAACCCCCTTCCCCTAGCAGTATTGTTTCTTCTACATTACATGATTGTTTTCTGCCTATGCTTGGAGACCACCTCTAACATTCACAGGGTGGTTTCTAGCCTTAAACCCGCACCATTGCCGAAATAAAAAAAAATAAGTGTCGATTATTTTTCGATGTTCTACAAGTATGCAAAGTTTCATTAAAATCGGTGAGTTACACTTCCGTACCGGTCTCCTTGTAAGTCAAAAGTGCAGACTTCTATCAGAGTCAAGTCGAATACTCAATGACGGTGGTTGAGCGAGTGAGCGTAAAGAGAAGTTTTAGGTAATATTTATATCAGTCTGTTTTCTAATTGAAGGAAGTACTGGGAACTTTCATATGGGATAAAATACAATTATCCAAGATAAAACTGTTTACAAAATTTATAAACACTTCTTAGGAAGTTTCTTGTGTTAACATTCACATCACTAATATTTTTTCAGATCGGCGCACATCACTTGTGAGAAAGACGGATACATGTGACAATTGTTATTTCTTGTGAACCAAGGTCGAATCATGGTTATTGTGGAAAGACTTCCTTTCGTGGGAAAGTACTTATGAGACATAATTAATCTCACTGTCTCGTGCTGCTCTGTTTTGACTTACTTAATTGTTACTTTGGAGCTGAGAATAATGTTAAAGTTTAATCATGATCCATTACACTTTGGACGTCGAGAAACGAGTCTTAAAGACAACTCATTTTAAACCAAACTATCTTAGAAACTAAATACACTGTAACATATAAAATTTAAAAAAATAATTAAATAAATAGAATAATAAAATTGGAATATACAATAATGCAGTACAGTACGTTTAAATATATAGAAGCATCTAAAAGACACGAAATGATATATATGCTGTCACAATCATTTTGCAATGTTTCTGTTTTCACTGTTCACAGCGTTGCTAGATACTGAGAACTAATATTATTTTCATTAGCTTTGTGGGATAAATCTCGAAATTCTGTGTTGGTAAACATCAAAATCGCCTAATGTTGTTTAACATAGGTTTACTAAAAGTGTCATTATACATGTTGACAAAACATGTGAATGTATGTTTTTCAAGCACATTGAAACAAAAGTTTGAAACAATACTGGAATATATATTGCGAAATAAATAAATATATATTTTTTTTAATATTTCGTTGATAGAAATATTTACAAATTACCCGCTGACAAAATTCTTGCCAGCATGAAAAAAGAATGTTTTTCTATCATATTTTTCAGAAAAGAAACTGTTTCGAAAATAACGAGAGTGTTTTTAAAATGTATTGATAATATTTCATGCTCTGTGAGTACACCTCAGTGACCTCTATCTAAATGCAATACTGGACTTACTGTTTCCATTGAAAATGTCATGATTATATGAAGCCTATGTGGGAGATGACAGTTAATCACGTTTGTCCACTACCAGTCTAAACCAACATTGACCATTTTTGTTTGTTCTAACTCTGTTTTTACGCTGGATATCGCTGCAGCTCGTTTCCTTATGTCTTAATTCTTGCAAAAAACGTGAATATTATTTCCAGTATTTTCTATTATATGAGTAACTCAGAATCTAAGATTTAAATCATAAACGGGCTATACAGCAATAAGAAGCGTATATAACTGAGTTAGAACTGAAAATGTAATCCACATTGGATTAGACTAGAAGTGAACAAACGAGTTTAAATATTTGCTCTGGCGTCTATCTTTCGACTCTAAACAGTCACTCCTGTCGTGTGGGCGTAAGCCGATTTTATTTATTTCGTATTTTATGTATTTAAAGAAATAAGGAAAGGAAATAAGTAATATGGTTAGTTGGTACGATTCGCCTAGTTTTTTGTGCCTGTAATTCTAGGCTCTAAATAATTCATATAATTGTATACCCTACTCTGCATACAATAGAAAATTCTGCAATTATTATTTACTTTTTGCAAGAACAGGCTACACAGCGATATCAAACATCAAAGAATTAGTAAAAATCGAAAATTTGTTCCATATTGGTTTAGACTGGAAGTGGATAAAAGAGATTAAGTAATTCTCCGATGCCTGGCTTCATATATTAATTAAATTTTCAATGGCAACAGTCAGTCCAGTATCGCTTTTAGATAGATATCATTGACACAAACTATGAACTTAATTATAGTATCTCGCAACCTATAAACAATGTTAGCAGTAATATTCCAAATCGATTAAGAGGGCACACGTAAATCATATCAGATCTTTTAGACATTTCTTCGTTTGTATGTGTTTAAACCATCGAGCTCTACGTCAACGATACTCAAGTGACTTATTTAGTGTTGAAGATAGACGCCAAAGCAAATTTTTAAACTCGTTTGTCCATCTCTAGTCTAATCCAATGTGGACCAAATTTACAGTTCAAACTCAGTTTTATACGCTTCTTGCCGCAGTGTGGCCCGTTTTTTATTTAATTCTTAATTCCTGAGTTACTCATGTAAGAGTATATCGTTCTCAGTATAGAATAGAACATACTGCAAAGAATACATTTTTTTTACACAATTAAGGTGAATAAAAAAACAGGCCTCACATCGTTATTAGCCGTAAACAGCTGAGTTTGAACCAAAAATTTGGTTCACATTGGTGTAGACTGGAAGTGGATGAGCGAGATTAAGTGTGCTTTCCGCTCGCTAGCTTCCTATATTCATGAAATTTTCAATGGCTGCAGTCAGTCTAGTATCGTTTTTGATAGATGTCATTGGTTTAAATCTATCGTATTGTATTGTGCCATCAAATATAGTAATTTCTGGAGTAAATAATTATCCAAATACATTTTTTTTGTGTGTGTGTGTGTTTTCTGTTTTCAAAATTCGGAGTAGGGAAGAAGCGATCGATGATTTCGCCGTTCTAAGACGGTCTTCACTAATCCGAAGATGATACCAAAATACAAAGTATACTTATCTTTACAGTGCGAGAAACAGTTGCTCATAAAGACATTAAGATACTTCGCATCAGTAGGACATTTGTCACGCATATAAGCAACCAACCTAGATGATAATTTGGACGTTTAACACTATAATACTCACTGTAAATGAATATGGTGGTATTAACACGGCCTCCCTTATCTATATATGACGCGGAAACCGTGGACTTAACAACTTATAGCTGGGAAATTGACAAACATGGCCAATTGATCTATGCTTAAAACCCGAACTTCCGAACATTTTCCCAGCATATCTTTTGTCCATATGCAGAGCATGATAATACCAGATGAAACTGTAGCTTATCTCAATTTCGCCAAAATTGGAGTTACAAACCTTTACCTTGCAGTGCTTCAATTTGCTTCTAGAAGTATGTTCCAGACTTAAAGAATTCACAATTATGGGTGGAAACGTAAACGGTCGGTGTAGTCCACGAAATAAAGGAAAAAAAAGGGGGCAAATGTCGGGAATAATTGGGAAAAAGCTGAATTTTGGCCAGTTGTTACATTACTACTAGATGTGCATTTTCCCAAAAGTCCCCACCCCTCCCCCTGTGCTTCCCCCCAATCCCCCCGAAGTACAAATTTACAGACTTCCAGAAATTGCATTATATCTCCGTAACTAACGGATATAGCGATTTGATTTTTTTGCTATAATTCCTAGATGACAGGCTACAAAATTGGTTATCATGTGTGTTGCGCTATTGCTAGTAGTTTTGCCGTAATTTATATCCAAAGCGCAAAATAAGGATATTTTGCTTTCAATCTTTATACTTTTTACGGTGTAGCTTGTTTTAAACTCACAATATCAAAAACCTGTTCGAAATAAAAGTTGTAGCCTGTTTCATAACCTTTAAAATGATGTATATATCAATATGGTTGATATTACTGTGTTAGCTATTGAGGTAACAATAACGCGCAACAGCGCGCGAATAATGCTTTTACTTCTATGTGTGCCCTATCCATACTAGGCAGTTGAGCTGTCGACGATTAGGACAATATATCCTTGCCGTGTAGTTGCAAGTAAAGTAGGTGTTGAATTGTTAGTGTATTTTGACAGACTTTTCATGTGATATTACGTACCCAGATAGCATGCAAGCTTGCAACAAGGTTGTCCGTCACTTGCGTCGAGTTTGTTAAGCTTAATATTGTGTTGAACATAATAACCAAGCATGAAATAAACTTTCTTGGAAAAACAAGTGGTTTGGTTGTTATAACGAAGCTAATTCAGGCTTGTTGGAATCAGCAACTATGCGAGGAATCTTGTCAAACTTTAATTATTATTTTTTTGTTGTACTTTCACTGTGATCTCAGTGCACTGATGTTCCATCACGTGCCACGCCTATTTCGACGTTGTCTAATCTTCGCCAATTACTAGAGGTGCCTGCGATCCGATTACTTGGACTAAGTATAAACAATGCTTCGAATTCGAACTTGGGCGTGTAATTCCATGGTCTAGTGACTACAGCATCGGATTAGTGTGCCAATGGCTCTCGGTTCGATTCCTATCCAGAACAACTTTTTTATTTTTGTAAGAAGTACAATTTATTTTCCTTTCTTGTACTGGCAAGGATACTTCAACTTTGATTTCTGTAAACTTGAGTGCTTAATGCGACATTGTTTAAACATTTTGTCTTAAATTGCTAAACGTTCATGAAGTCATCATTCCACTTATCAAAGTAAGCTTGATTAACTTTTGAGTTAGGTTGAAATTGTTATGGGGTAGTGAAATAAAAGAAGGTACGTGAATTTTAAACTATTTCTTTGTTCACGAAAAGCAAATAAAACCTCGTAGAATTTATTACGATAAGGTCAGTCATATTAGTTGGAAATTAAATTTGGTTGGTAATTTAAATTTTTATTATAGCTTGCTATTGATGATGTATTGTCAATTGAATGCTGTAGGTTATATTTATTATCTTCTAACAGAGCGTGGTAATCGATTACCGTTGTAAAGAAACTGTCAGGATCTTGTGAAAATTGGCGTAGCTTAATGAATGCATTAAACTTCATAAATTACTTATTCATTAGAAATACAATAAAAGAAGAATGTTTGATTTTGATTTATTGTGTGCTCTAAGTGGGATATAACTTGAAAGAGAAATTGTAATAGTGGAAAGAGAATTACGGACATTATTGAGGTTAGTGTGAAATGAAAAAATGGACTGCATGAAAAGTTGGAAGGAGAAAGAACTATTCGGGTTCACAGTTCATCATTTCTCCTACCCTATTCCGGTCTGATCCATAGATGTCTGAAGATCATAATTCAATTCAGCATAGGTGGATCAAATGTGAATGATCACCAGCTGAGTTTTCTACCTTGCTCTGCTGTCAAACACAATTGCATGTAAATAGTACTAGGATGAAAATTTATAAATTATACTGGTTTTATGCACATCGATTCACTCTTTTCATAGTTACTAATAAGATTGTTCATGAAGCAATGTCATCCATATTGCTTGTTTAATCCTACAAGCTGTATCAAATCAAATTACACTCTCCACAAAGACCTAAAATGAGGTTTTGCCCGTCAGACTTGCTATGAATGAAATCTGGATATATACTTCAGATATAAGCCATCATTCTCTGTATGTCTTCTCGTATGATGTTGGCTGCATTTAATATTATCCTTAACCGTCCAGTTGCAGGGGTTTTCCTGTTATTATATCACTGATAAATGATTTTATGAACTGTGTCCGATAAGCAGAGTACATTTTTCCTCCCAGAAACATTTGAAACAATTACCCGATCTTTAAAATGTTTGTTTTTCATATGACAGCCATTCTCTTGACCAGATACAAGTGTAATAATATCTTTTAATTCATTCAGAGTGTACTGGCATTTGTCACTGTTTTATATGTACTCACATAACATACAAAATTAATTCCAGGTTTCTATTTTAGTCAAGTCCATTTGTTTTCATTCTTTAAAAAAATCTCTGGAACCGTTTCCATGGCACTGTATTTCTGGTACTCACAATAAGAAGCCTAGTCCTTACCCTTTATCCCCGCTCATCATTTCGTAACTTACATTTCATGATAAAATTTTCTCTCATTTCTTAAGTCGCAACCATATAAAAACATTTCTCGTGCTTTCATGCAGTTTTAATGCTGAACTCTATCCCACAAATGATGAAATTTCTTTTTAAATCGAAAGTTGCTTCTGAGGTCCTTAAAATGTTGGTTATGTTGAAAGATAATATGGGTTATCGGTCTATATTGATTTATAATCAGCTTTGATGTTAGTAAGCCTTGCATAGTTCTGTATGGACGCGCTGTGAACCCGAATAGTACCTTCTCCTCCCAACTTTACATGCAGTGCATCTATTCATTTCACACTATCTTCAATAATGTCCGCAATTCTCTTTCCACGATTACAATTTCTTTTTCAAGATATTTCCACTAAGAGCACAATACATCAAAATCAACAATTCTTCTTTTATTGTATTTCTAATAAATAAGTAACTTGGTAAGTTTAATGCATTAATTCCGCTACGTGAACTTTAACAAGATGCTGATAAAAGTTTCTTTAAAATGATAACTGATTACTACGCTCTGACAAAAAATAATAAATATAAGCTACAACTTTCAATTGAAAATACCAAATCGTCAGAGGTAAGTTTTACTAAAAACTAAAATTAGCGCGTAATTACCAACTAAAATATAATTTCGAAATAATAGAAATATGACTAACCTTATCGTAATAAATTCTATGAGGTTCTATTTTATCTTGTTGAGTATAGAAAGAGCTTACAATTGAAGTACCTACCTTTTTTCTCTTCCACTACCCACATAGCAATTTTGACGTGATTCAACCTTGTTGCAAGCTGGCATGCTATCTGGGTACGTGATATATCACATGAAAAGATCGTAAAAATACACTACCAATTCATCACCTATTTTACTTTCCACTACATAGCAAAGATATATTGTCGTAATCGTCGACAGCTCACAACTGCCTAATATGGATAGGGCACACATAGAAGGAAAAGCATTGTTCGCGCGCTGTTGCGCGTCACTGCTACCTCAATAGTTAACACAGTAATGCTTCAACCATATTGATATATACATCATTTTAAGCTTATTCAAGAGTTGTTTCTGAGTATGGTTTATTTGCTGTTGACTAATGTTTCCGTAAATACAAAATTTTCGGTACTCCTAGATACGTTTTTAACTAGAGTTGTTCTTGCAATAACAGCGAATATATTGAACGTAAAGGATTGAAATTAGTTGGTCTGTCTTTTTTCTTTTGAGGATTGTTACAGGCAATCACATACACGCACTCACTTATGTATTGGGCAAAATAAAATACTACGATCGGTATCGGTATATCTAGGTTGTGCTGTATAATATTTTCAATTGACGTTGCACAACTATTTTTTATTATTTTTGCTAATTTGTTCCGTAATAAACCTAAGTGTCACTGGCTTGAAATATAAAATTTATGTACTTGGTTTTGTTTGTAAAAAACTTTTTGGAAATGAAAACGAACCGTGTTATTAAGCATTTCCTTATTGCTAAAAAAGATAACCTTGTTCAGGTTACTTTGTTTGGGCTCGCTGACGAGTAACCTTTGCTACCTGTCGTCACTTATTTGGTTGTGCTATCTGTAACTGTGTGCCTGTGGATTTTGTTTACTCACCCTGTTACCTCGATTATTGATCGCGTTGTCAATTAGCTATTTACAAAGGTAACCGGTTACTGTAGGGGAATGTTAACATGCGTTTATTTCTTTTGCATTTTCTTTATTGTGTTGGTTTGTGAAAAAAGAAAGTGGTATTGACTTCTGTTCAGAGAAGAAGCATTGTATACACTATATAATTGATAATAATATAGAAATAAGAATGAATACCAACAGGAAAATATCAGAATTAATGAAGTATTCAAATGACTTAATTACGAATATTGACGTTTTACTGAATAGGCTTCAAGATAACAATAAATGGGAAGTAAATTGGGTTAAGCCTACAAACATGAGTGGTATAAATTATAATGACGTCCTTGAGCAGTAAGTCCGGTAGATAGGTGAAATATTTGACAAAGATGTGCCTTTAATGATTGAAGCATAAGACTTACAGCATGTATAAAAGTACATACACTATTCTAAAGATTTTAAGATATGGGTCCATTTCAGATTTTTTCGGAAGCGGCTGTCATTTTGAAAAATAAAATTGAACCAAAAAACGGAATTTTGGATTTATCTCACAAATGTCCGTACAGGAATTTTGCAAGAGTAAAAAATGAAAGATAATATATTTTTTCTTTCCGAGTCGTTATTTCTCCTAGAACAAACGGTTACAAATTATCACCGGTTTTTGAATTCGAACATTTCAACACTTAACAGAAAAGGGTCGTTTAGCTTGGCCCCTCCACCGCACTAAATTTTAGAAAAAATAGTATATCGTTTTGCATCCAAGTTCCGCGTTTTACACCGCAGCGGTTAAAAAGTTATAAACATATATATTTTTGGGACCAAGTTAATATTAGCCCTCCCCCAGTCATTTTTTTCGAACACAGATAGTGTAATGGTCTGCATTTATTTTGCACCGTTTTACATCCAAGTTTCGCGTGTTGCACAGTAATGATTGAAAAGTTACAAGCACATATATTTTGGGTGCCAAATTAATGGTAGCAATCGTAGGTCAATTTTTTTTACAAAACAGATAGTGTATCTTACTTCACTTATTTTGCACCCAAGTTATGCTAAACTGGGTCACTTTAGGTTCCAGTCAGGCCGATACACTATCTGTTTTGTAAAAAAAAAGACATGAATGCTATCATTAATTTGGCCCCAAAATATATGGGCTTATATCCTTTTAACCATTGTGGTGAAAAACACGCAACTTGGATGCAAAACGGTGCAAAACAAGTGCAGACCGTGACACAATCTGTTTTCGAAAAAAAAAAATGACTGGGGAGTGCTACTATTAACTTGGACCCCCAAAATATACGTGCTTATAACTTTTTAACCCCTATGGTGCAAAACGGGTGCAAAACGATAGGCTATTTATTCCTAAAATTTGATGTGGTGGAGGGGACAAGTTAATGGACCATATTCTGTTAAGTGTTGAAATGTTCAAATTCAAAAACCGGTGATAACTTAGAAACCGTTCGTTCTAGGAGAATATTGGTAATGACGACTCAGAAATAAAAAATTATATATATGATCTTTCATTTTGCACTCTTGCAGAATTTCTGTACAGGCGTTTGTGAGATAATTCCAAGAAACATTTTTTGGTGCCATTTAGAAAAATATGCTTTATGCATGATGTAAGTCTTATGCTTCTATCATTAAAGGCGCAATTATTTCACATATCTGCTGTACTGCAGCTAATAAATGGTTTTAAAAATAGTTTAAGGTTACGGTTGTTAGATGATAGTTTAGATCTTACAAAGAGCTGTGATGGCAACGACCCGTTTAGTGCATTGTAGTTTGTAGTAGAGTAGAGTAATTTGCGGGATATGAATCTATTTGAAGATTCATTAATTTTGTTGTCAATTCGATATAAAAGTGAAGGTTAATTCGCTATGATTATTACCGTAAACAATTGATTAATGGAGATTGGTGACAAGTCAAAATCGATGATTATAGATAATTTTATTTCTGATAATGTAAAAAACGAATATTGGTTACAAGAGCATTCCGTACTCAGGGGGTTGGCGAAAGTTTGTTGAAATACGTTAATAGGGTGCGACAAACTTTGGAAATGTTAGATGAAAATATAGGAGAAAGGTATTATCGATATTATTGCAAGTGGAATCGATCCAAAGGTAAGGGAATGCGTATTTTATTATTTATGCCCTGATACCTTCATGAACTGTTTTGAAAGATCGATATTTAATAAACATGAGTTATATAAGAAGCAGCTTAAATTGTCCGAGGCACATAAAAATAATCGGGCGTGTAAGAAGAAAGAAAATGAAAAAGAAATTCTGTTAATCAATTCGGGGGAAAATAAAATTCAGTCGAAAGTATTCAAAGAAAATTGAAATATAAAATCCCATTCTATAGGAAGTAAGAAGATACTCGATCCGTCTGTTGAGAAAAATTTTGTGGAAAGGTTTTATTGTACAAATAACTGTTTATGGGTAAAAATATAATTCTTTGGTCAATACATAAAGGCTATGATGATAAATCCGAAAATAGAATGTAACATGATTCATACCTCTGTTGTTGAATTCTTGCAATTAAATTATGGTTATATATATTAGGAAGATAACAAAACGATGAATGTAGATGGAACATTAGTAGTGTAAAACCCTGGGAACTGTGACTTTTAAAATTAAAATGAAACCTCGTTTAGTGCGGATTAGTGCTGTGATAGTGGATGAATACTATTCAAACCTAATTCTGGGTCATCGATTTTTAAAAGAAAATAAATTTAGTTGAGACTTTGAAAAGTTACATTACTATTTTCCCTTATGAATGTATTAATAAAATTGAAGGAGGCAGTGAATATTGAGGATTTGTTAGGTACTGGGCAGAGTACTGTGGGTGCTTTTCCTTATAGGGATGGACATCCCCATGTTGGGTTAATGAAAATTAAACCGAAACCCAAAGTTAATGATGTTCGGATATCCTCTATTGCTTCGCAACCTGGAGTGTTCCTAACCGATGACAAAATTGATACAGGTAGTAAGAATTTATTGGACAAAACTGGGAAGAATTAAGTAAGTGTTAATTCAAGTATAATTTTGGAGCAGGAAGATAATGCTATTGAGAAGATACATAGTAGATGAGTACGACAAATTTGTTGTTTTTACGTGGCAACACCGCAGGTTAAAGTCCAGGTCAGTGAAAAAAGAAAAAAGAAGAAGAAAAGAAAAAAAAGAAAGAAAAGATTTTTTTACTATGCATATTAAATTGAACCTGTAAGAAAGGACTTGACAGGACAGGATGAGGTGATAGTGCTAGGAGAGTTACATAATGGGAAGGCTAAACTTATGACATTTTTTTTGATGGGGGGGGGGGGTACTATACATATTGGAAAGGCGGAACTTATTGTACAGAAAACAACAAAAAGTGTGTCCGACGCAAAGGACGTGTTCACGATGAAGTGATATTATTACGAGGTTAACACATTTTATTTTATTAAGTTGGTATACATATTGCGAAGACTGAACTTGTCGCAAAGGACCTGCCCCCGATGAATCGATAGTAATAGGAGTGTTGTACAGAAAACAACAAAAAGTGTGTCCGACGCAAAGGACGTGTTCACGATGAAGTCATACTATTACGAGGTTAACACATTTTATTTTATTAAGTTGATATGCATATTGGGAAGACTGGACTTGTCGCAAAGGACCTGCCCCGATGATCTGCTAATATTAGGAGGTTATCATATATTTTATTTTGAATATTTCCTATGAAGTTCAGTCTTTTTAATATGGAGGATAATGTTCTTAATATATAAAGTTTTGTGAAGGTGAAATTACAGACCGATTTAGAAAACGACTGAACAGGAAGGAAAGAGGTTTAAAACTGAAGTAATCTTTTCTCTGATTTGCACACGAACTATCATACTCATTTTGAAATCGTTCCAAGTTAAAGCCTAGGCTGATGCAATGTTGAGATTAATCAACTATGGCATGTTAACAGCGAGCGTAGAATCTGATGAAAGAAGTGAAGGAAATGAAATCAGAAAACTTTGTATGATACTTGTTTTCAAACCATTGTAGTTTATTTTCTGGTTTAGTTAAATATATGATAAACTAGAGCTAATGTACAGAAGATTAAATTCACGTGAAGAAATGACGCTTGTGTATAATCTTCTTTAAAGATTGAAACATTGTCTTAACTATTATTTGATGAAAGCGGTACTCAAACTCGTGACGTCTGATGAAAATGTAAATAGCTCAGTGAAGGACTGCTCACTATCTGTGTAAATGTTGCTTAGTGTTTTCAGGAAGATATGATGCGTCTTCGTAATGTTTGAAGGA
>JAGDQP010048940.1:1117-14626 GCA_022664845.1 Lepisma saccharinum
TGTCTCTGAGAGGGGACAGAGTTTGTCGTGATTTCAGGCCCATGGTTAGGAGATGACCTCAACTAGCTTTTCATATGTTTTAGAACAAACTAGGTTAGAATTCATTGCACCGTTAAGGTGGTCAACAGTTATTTCAAAATGCGAAGACTGTCTTTGAAAACTATTGTTTATAACGTCGGAGTTTATGTTTGTAATCGTTTGTCCAGGAAACAAACGTTACTGTGTATAATTTTATTAAGCAAAATTATTGTATTCGATAATGTAAAATTGTTTGTTATGTTGTATTTTCTTCAATATGTATTTGTATCTATCAATCGTGTGGTATTTGGCACATGAAAGATACGTAACAAAACTTGACAAGACGTCGTGGGTTTTCCTCGATGAACTATTCCCAGCACCGGAATTATTACGGTATGAGTCAAACAATGAACCAGAGACCTAAAAAGTGGTTTAGCTGGCAAATGTAATTTCTTTTGTAGGCAATGATAAGACACTAAATTGAATTGCTCTTTGCAAGAAATGAATGCCGATGACTCGAAGCGGCTCTTGGTAATGCTGAACACATCGCAACACATTTTTGTTGCTTACTCGATAAGATTTTTCGTGTGTTTGGCAAAATAAATGTTATGCCAACAGTGGTTTATTATTCTGCCAAATTAGCTATATCGTTGCGTAACTCTTCCTGTGATTTCTAGAATAGTCTTCGCTTTTTGACATAATTGTTGACAACCTTGCCGATGCTTTCTGGCAGCGATTACAGGCTCTTTTGATATAGCCTAATTAGCTCTACAAAGTATCAAAATACAATTGAGATAATCTCCTACCTTTAGTCAAAAAATCGCCACAAATTGTCTCCTCCCACAGACCTCTATGCCCCACAAGTGACGAAAACAGTAAGTTACCGCTTTTCAAGAAACAATTGTAGACTTTCTAGACGGAGCTTAATTAGATATACAACATATCAAAAGTTTTTAGGTCGCCTTGTAAACGTGAGCCAGAAATCACGATGAACTGATACCTCTCACTGTCAGATACATCCATGCGTATAAGTTCCGAAAAGAGTAAGTTTCCAATGGTTTTCGGAAAAGATTATGGGCATTTTCGATGAAGATTAATTGGCTTTACACCATATCAAAGTTGGTTGAGATCACCAACTGCCCCTGCTCCAGAAATAATAAAATACTGTCCTCTTCCATATTCATTTCAAGTGCCGAAAAGCTACCTTGCCGATGTTTGGCAGGACAACTATTTTCATTTCCTACGTTTCTACTGGTCTACATATTTTAGGCACGTAGCCTATGGAAAGTGAGCAAAACTCTTTCTGTCCTAGTAAAAGACTGATCTCATAAAGCATACAATGATAAAGTAACAGCTACGTTTCACTTTGGAAGTTAATTTTTAAAGATGGCTGCCTTATGATCACAGTGCAGTGGCGTTGGTAAACTTTAATCCATAGTTTCTATCAAACTTTTTTAAAAACAAAATAATAAAGAAACAGTTGTGACTTTGTTTGCGCTTGGGATAAAATTTCAATTATTTTTACCCGAACATTTATTTATGGTGACCAGTGTTTAAAGATGGCGGCCTTATTACTAGAGTGGTGTTGCTAAACTTTATTCTATCGTTTTTATCACACTTGTTTCATAAAGAAACAGCTGTCAGACCTTGTTTGCGGTTGGGTTAAAATTTCGATGATTAATATTATTACTCCACTATTTCTTTATGGCGGCCATTTTCCAAGATGGAGTCGTTATTACTACAGTGTCCTTGGTAAACTTTTCCCCATCTTTTTTTTATCATGCATTCTTAAATAAGCAGTTTTCAGACTTTCCGTTGCAATATGTTTGCGACTGGGTTAATACCAAAGTATTGGCGGCTATATTACTACAGTGGCTTTGGTAAATTTTATTCTATCGTTATCACACCTTTTCCATAAAGAAGGAATTGTCAGACTATGTAATTGGGTTGAAATTTCGATTATTATTACCAAACTACTTCCTTATTACTGCAATAGCTTTGCTAAATTTTATTCCATCGTTTTTATCATACTTTGCTCATAAAGAAACAGTTGTCAGACTTTCTGTTGCAATTTGTTTGCAGAACATCTCTAGTTTTACCCAGCTATAACAATTCTCCATTGTGTTATAAAGCTATCACTCTCCGAGATAAAACGACGGAATTATAAAACTTATTCTAAGACCACAAATCTAACATTTTGTTGACGAAAAAAAATATATTTTTTTCAAATATCGCCCTCATTTAGCTACACATCAGGACAATATTTTCCTCAAACGTGTGTCATATGATTGTGCATATGTCTGTAAGTCAACAAATGTATACGAAGTTTTAATATACTTGTATATAATGTATTTATTTTTGAAATAAGAAGTCGGTTATAGACATGCGACAAAACTTTTGTTCATGGCTGTACTAGGTCGTTGTTGCCAGATTGTGTAGATCTCGGCCATTTTCTGTAAACCTGATTGTGCCACGCACGGTACTGTTAAACTAACCCGCTTGATATTAGTTAAAGTAAGTAGTAGTCCAACATTTTCTTGTTAGGAGAATTAATATATACTCTCAAGTAACAAGCATGGAACATCGTGAAGAAAATAGTGAACGTTAGATCCATTGAACTGCTTTACCCAAGTTATTAACGTACAGTATTTCAAACTCTCATGTTACCCAGGACGCACGTCTATGAAACACAGCAGTTCCGGCAACTCTAATGCAATAAAATAGTGCAGAGTATAATTATTGTACAGCACTTACGGCAAAAACTCATCGCAAGTGTGTTCCAATTTTAATTAAAATTCCAGGTCTAAAAATTATGTTCTATGAACGTTCAATGACAAAGAACACTGAATACAATATGCTGCACATCACAAGACGAATTCAAATTCAAAACAAGTTTTCAGGAAACCAAAAAACACAGAAAGGGACACTAATTCGAACTTCCGGGAAACAATCTCAGAATTAAATCCGAAATTTTAATTTCCTAAAAACAATGATTTTGCTATGTCATGTCCAATATGTAACCTACTGCGTATTGCACTTAAAATGAGTCTAGGATATGGCTTTATTTTAGTTAAGGGAAACATGGCCTCCATACTCTTTTTCATCCAATTTCTTAACTATGTCCGGTGTCTTACGTTACGATAACTAAAACTGGTTCAGGTTGACTTACGATAGGTTAAATTCCATTAGAATAGACAATACTAGGTTAGATTCACTGTGTTTACCCTAAACCACACTGGTTCCACAGATATTGCACAAGTAAAAATTACCCAAATCCCATTCCTTTATATATTTCAGAACAAAACCGTTGGACAACATAAATCCCCGAAAAACTATAAATTGGTAATTCTTTTAGTTCGCCTCAGAGTAACACCATGCAAAACGTTACACTGCAACGTAAAAGGACCCCGCTATCACGCTCCTCGGACTACCACTAATTGCCTGGAATATTTGGCGTTGTATATCCACCGTTAACTATGCGTAGAGTCCCTTTACTACACTACAAGTACCGTTAACTACTCGGTATATTGAAATACATATCTAAAAGGATAAATTTATTTATATATAAAAGATTAAACATAAGTTACTGAGAAGCAGGAAGGTCAAAACATATGTAAAAGATCCCTCCTTATTGCTGTAGTGCTAAGAAATGAAATTACTACAGCGTATTATACACAGAGGAAAGTAAAAGTACTCATTTTGCATTTGACTAATAAAGAAATATTAATTACTAATCAGGAGTCAGAGTAGGTTGGCATATCGCTGTGTGTTTGAAGAGTTGCGCTCTCTATTCCCGGTGGAGGCATATAGAACAACTATTTTCATTAGAAATTGTAAGAAGCGACAAATAAATTTCAAGAAAATAAAATACCTTAATGTTCTATTCCAGATTACAGTAAGCATTGACCATGTACGGATTTTTTAAAATTTAAATTAGTATCATTTTCCAGCATTTTACTTTAAATTAAAACTGGTCATGTTTAGTTGGAATTAGATAAGAATACAATGTATTAGGGAAAGCCACGCTAACTTGGCCGTGCTTACCCTACGCTGAATTTGTTCCCCCATTTATAATTTGTAAGCATTTCCTTTCTATCACAATTCAAAATAATCCAGTACAAAAAGGTTAAAAAAAACGCTTCAAATTCTAAATGAAAGGACAGTTTATGGAAGAATTAAGGAACCAATATTAAGATCAAAATCGAAGTTCCGATTCTGTTTTTGTAACTTTATTGCCGAGGTTTTACACGCGTTGTGTCCGGTTTAAAGTCCGACGCTAAATATCACTCACACAATTTGATAACAAAGGTAACTTCCGCATACACGCCTACTTTGCTAGAAGTGTTTGACGAACGCACGCAACTGCTTTCACTTTTTTTTTTATCTTAATTATTACTTTTCGAAAAAGAAATTGGTACTTACAGTAGGTCTCCTTCGTCAAACGATCAATGGTTTCCTGTTTCAACTTAGAATTCTTCTTTCCCATGGTTTACAGTAAGATTCTAATTTCCTTCTTATACAATCGGGTGTCCTGTCGCGGTGCTCAAAACTGCTAAATCACTTATGGTCTTCAGCTCAGTGATAACACTTTAAAGAAACAAGGCTTAGTTTGAAATTCTGATATGCACACCGAAAAAAAAAACAGCAAAAATTAACACTGTATATGTATGCCGAAGTTTAATCTAGTGCAAGAAACTTAAATCAACACACACCTACACACACTTCTTTTGAAAAGAAGTCAAAAAGGTAAGATAGTCCCCCTATTTGGGACTCATACTTAACATAAAAAATAGCCCAACACTTTCTACTAGCTAAGCCATGTAATGAGTTAAGATAAATGACACGTTCTATAGTCCACTGTTCCCTTTACAAAAAAATAAAAACACTTCCAGTTTCAAAGATTAGACAGAGAAGGGGAAAGTAAGGTGAATAATTACTTCGTGAAAACGATTGCGTCACTGTCCGCGATAATTACTAGCAGGAGCGTAACCAAAGACTAATTGCTTACATTGACAAACAACGCGCGAATCAGGATGGAAAAATGTGGGGAAAAAAATAACACTTGTGTCAATAACGAACTGATTTTGCAGCGTTTGTTATCGCTTGCCGCATACAACTAGCAAGTATGCAACGCCACCGTGCTTCTCGGATGCATCGCGCGCACGACTTTGGTGTTACCTCGTTCTAAGCTGCCAGCCCCCTTTCTGCAGGGTTGGAAAATTTTACATCTGAAAATTTTCCCATTGAAAAATACTCAAATTTTCAGACATAATTCAAGTGGCATTCTAATATTTTTATTTCGTCGTAAAGTTTATGATATTTCTTCTTGGAAATGCATTTGATAAGTATCGAAGCGTGTAGTAATCGCAGAAAATCTTTCAATAAATTCCCCTGACTGTAAAATCTGCCCCATTGACAAAAGAAGGCTTCAAAAGTATGCGAATTAGACTATTTGATTTTTGGTTGCGTTTATCTGCCCTGATGGTGAGTGAGTGAATTGTTATTAACGTCCTAAACGAGCTGGTGAGCTTCTAAGGACAGAACCTACAGATTTTGTTAAAATGAGCTCCGAATCACTGCGTTCAATGGACCCCGGCGGGATTTTAACCCCTGACCACGCGCACAGAAAGCGAGCGCTCTAACCTCTCGGCACCCCGAGGT
Organism: Lepisma saccharinum; assembly: GCA_022664845.1. Taxonomy (NCBI): domain Eukaryota; kingdom Metazoa; phylum Arthropoda; class Insecta; order Zygentoma; family Lepismatidae; genus Lepisma; species Lepisma saccharinum. The sequence continues at coordinate 6,797 of JAGDQP010048940.1, forward strand.
CTGCTCTGCTGGTGTTCTAAGGGATGATGTTTCTAGGCGAACACGTGTTAGACGAAAAAGGATGAGAACTGCTAGTGCTCTATTTCTGCAATTTGCAGAGAGATGGGAAGAATTTCTCAGACATGTAACTACCGTATTTTACGTCCGCTTATATCCTGGGCTGAAGGGACATTTCACGAAAGAAAAGCAGGATTATTATTATTATTTTGTAGGGTGAGGAAAACACCAACTCCCATCTACAAATAGAACACAGAGAGCAGTCACAAATCAAAAAGAATCCTGAAAAGCAAGCGTCATGATGAACGGTCGGCGATTGAAATAAGCGTGTGATCTTACACATAGGTCAGGTTCCCCAGGTTCAAATCCGAATCTAAGCAGGGATTGAAGTAGTTCAATGTTTCCACTATCGATTCGCCTAGACCATGCCTTGGAAGTTAGGGCAGGTGAGTTGATAGTTTTCCCAATACAATGGTTCCCAAACTTTTCCGATTGTCGGCCCAATATACAAACACGTGTAGGTGGGAACACAATATTTATTTTATTTTTACCTTGAATTTGTGGTTTGTATTACCTTTAAGTTCGAAGGACGTTGCACGTATGTGGATCCCAGTTCCCGTGATCTGGTGGCGAAGGTCACGAACTACATGCAGATTGATAACAGAAGGGCGGCGCAGGTTCGAATCCTCCTCATATCAGCCATTCAAACTGAAAATTTCGCAGATTTTTCTCCATGTGACTGAACTACTGTCGGACCGGTCTTGACTGCTATCTTCCCACTTCCTTTCGCAAATGTTATTCTTATTAAGAGAGGTTATTGACCGCTATTTTTATTCTTAAAACAATTTACTTGTTCAGAGACGTGCCCAGATTCTCAAATTGAAATGAGAAGTCAGTAATGAAAATGCTCTTGGGACACTATCAAGAAGTTAATTTCACCTTTTGCCGTCACTCACAATATCGTCGTCCCGGGCATAGGTATTTGATGCATAAACTATCTCTGGTTATTCTCGTGTCTTTTGACCATAACAGTACATCTAACAAGGAGAGGTTCCGGTCTGGAAATTGTAGTTTGAGAGCAGACTTCATGTGGTGGCAGATAATACTTCAGGTATAAAGATACTAATACTAGGGCGGACTATTATTTATTAACAAGTTTCTAAATAATAGAAGTCAAAAACTGCATAGCACCTTAGCCTAGGCGCGCACTGGTGATTAAAAAACTGATAGATTAAAAGAAAACATTTTTAGGCTTTGCGCACTAGGAGATTTTAGTTACTAGCATCGGAATGGATTTCAAATAAATAGCTGCATATTGTTCTCTGATTTTTGAAAAAAATTGTAAACTTTGAATTTTGGTCCATTTTAGTAACTACTGACTTCGGCCCGTCTTGATTCCATTAGATGTGAAGTCTTTAAACCCCACAAACATCCATGTCCTTGCCTGGATTCGAACCCAAAACCTTGGAGAAGCTGGCCTGACGCCTGAGATCACACGGCTACCGCCGTCGGCTGCTCTTAATATAAGATGAAGGAGAAAACGCAAAAAGAAAAGTCATTAGCTTCATCCAATGGCAAGCCGTGGGCAATTATAAACTCGTTGCATATTTCAATTTGAATTTATTTATGACCTTTTGGCATCTTTATGTCAGGTCGGGGTAGGGTAGGTAGAGGATGGAGAAGATATCGGCCAGGATCTTACTTAAAGGTACCATCGCCAGCATTTGCCTGGTGAAAGCTAGGGAGACTCTGGAAAATCTGTCAGGATGGTCGGCCGAAGAGTTCGAACCCGCGTTCCAACCCATTACCAATCCCAAGCTCCTCACCTTTACCTCCTGGACCACGGGACTTTGCATCTTTGAGAGAAGATAAGAACTTTTTCAATCATTTCAGACCCGTACCAAAATACTACTTTTCGATTGGCTGCATACCACCACGAGATTGGCTGTAACATTAAAATACTAGGACAGTCAGGACTAAGTCTTCAATTATTTTCTCCTGGGGCCCGGATTGATGGTAATATCGCAATAATAATGCTTTAGTCGATACACAGTAACACCGGCCGAGTGGCTGTAACGTCTCTGAATTGGTAGAACGTTCGCTTCACAATCACATTCGGGAGTTCTATACCAGCGGCCGACCTTCCCGACTGAGAATTTTCCCCAGTCACACCATTCAAATTCCGGGATGGTATCTTCAACTTAGGTCGGAACGGACGTACGCCATAGTGCTGTTACCGCCCATACAATAAATTCTTATCTTATCTTGAACTTAGGCCCCGGCTGACTCCTTCCACTACCTTATGCCATAGACGCCTAAAAGTCATAAATAAACTGAAACAAAACAGCAAGAGAGTACGTTAATTGGTTACTCCGTATATTTTTGGGAACAATTACAATAAAAATTAAAGAGTAAACACGGCGTAAATTAGCATGAATTTACATAACACTTCTCTGCTTTTCGTACATTGCAATTAATGAAGGGTATACACATAATAAAACACATTCACTGACTGTATTACTTGTAATATCATAGCAATCCCAGCGTGAGTCAAATATACTAGAAAACCATAAATAAGTTTCAATAGGTACTAAGCGGTGGAGGTCCGAAAAAAAAAAGAGCTTAGGGGTCCGGATCCGAACCGGAGTCCGCCATTTGAAAACCCTTGCACTAGGATATTGCTGACTTAAGACAAATAGTTACTTCAAAAAATAATTTTGATAAAATTTTACAATGATTAAATATAACTATGAAGTTATAACCGAGAATAACAATTTTTGAACTTAATAAACTACTTCCATAATTATATGTTTGAATACAAAATAAATATTTCTTGTTTCAAAATATCTTTTCCACGTTTATGCATTTTGTTCATTTACTTTCTGCTCTTTTTTACTTCAAATATAAATAATTCAACAATAAAGGATTACATACTTTTATTACAAAACACACTATTAATGAATATATTATTTCTTACTTCGTAATTATATGTAATTAATTCTTTCTGAGGGTACAAGCCGCACCCAGCAAATTGAGTAATTCAGTTGTTAGTGCGCGCCGAGAGGTTTAAATACATCTATTCTATTTCTGAAACTGATAGTTTAATCACCTCTGAAATGGAGCATGTTTCATTTTTATCATGGTAAGATAAAGAAAAAATGAATTTAATGGGCGGTAACAGCACTATGGCTTACGCCCGTCCCGATTTATCACGGTGCGCACGCTGTTAATTAAAATTATGTGTTTCATTTTTGCAGACTTTTCATTAGTACACAATGATTCGTGGTGTTCTCAAATCTTGCAAAGTTAATTTAACCCATTTCCCGACGTCATACAATGATGAAATTTTGCACAGCGACGTCAGTTGAGTGACAATACAATATTCCATTGTTATTTTTATATATTTCTTTATATTTATATATTATAAAAGCATATTTTTTTAAAATATGGACTTCTTTATCCTAAAATAATTACTAGCCTGCAACGATGTTGCGTTTGACTGGTTGCAGAACACTTTAGGATTTGGGTCACAAAACATTAGCTTGAGAAAAAAGTATCCGAACACCAAAATAACTAAAGAAAGTTTTTTAAAAAAAAAAAACTTTTCAAAGACCTTTTCTTAAATAATTCGTACTAAAAAGTAAAAAAATAATTTTGTTTATGCATGACTAAAACGAAAAGCATGAGGCGCTCTAATTCAAAAATTTATAAAGTGACTGTATGCCCCCCATGCTTTTCTTTTTAGTCATACATAAACAACATTATTTTTTACTTTTTAGTTCGAATTGTTTAAAAAAAGTTTATATTACTTTTTTAATTTAAAAAATTACTCAGAAAATTTGCTAGTGCCTGCCTAGACTTATATATCTTAAAATGTTCCTCGCTAGCAGCCGGCCAGGTGGCTGAGGTGGTAACGTGCTGACTTCGTGACCCTGAGTTTTCAGGTTTGAGTCCCAGTGCATGTGTGGAGTTTGTTTCGAAAATTATCAAATCCCTCTCAACAAACTGTTGAGGAAATGAATATATATATATATATATATCAATAATGGAAAGAAAATCTTTTTTCACAACGGAATACCTTTAATACACCAAAAGCTACCTCCAGAAAAATTTCCATGAAAAAAAAATAATTTTACCGAAAATCATGCACGAGAGGGATATATATATATATATGTACAGTTCATAAAATTAAAGTGATTTTATTTTTTGTGACGTTAGCTTTGATTGGGGGCAGAAATATTTTTCCTTCATGCAGTGAGATTAAAATCAATAATATTCCACAACGATAAACGCTACATTGCAGGTCTAATAAACAAATTTAGGACATTTTATTTATTGTGGTTATTTGTGTTTTAAATCACTTCAAAATTCTAATGTACACTTTTCTTGTAAAATCCCTCACTGGTGTGTTATAACGTTGCTTGTGCCTCCTGAAAAATTTTGATTGCTGGAATTTTATTCTTTTTAATCTCACCGATTCAATTCTGACAGCGTGTTTGATTACCAGTATCTATTTAGAGCTCTTTACTCCTACAAGTCTGAGACTGAAAACATTACTAATCCAGTCAGGGAATGCCAAAATAATATGACTTCTTAATGCACTTCTTAGCCTCTCTATCGGGTTTCCTATAGTTTTGTATTTGTAAGTAGTAAGTAGTTAAGCACCCATTGTGAGCTTTTTTCAGAGCCCAAATGAACAAACATTATAAAAACAGAGTTTCTTGCATCTAAAGGGTCTTCATGATTCCAGTAGATTGAAGCAAAAGGCTTCTATTAAAAATGAGACTTTTGTTCCTGACTATTTACTTAATTTTGTATAAAGTTAATAGGTAAATTAATTAGTCAATATTAATCATTTTAAGGTTTCAAACACAAACTTCAGACGACCTTGCCAATTTAACTAATCTCGAGCATCAAATCAACGTCGAATTCTTTTTTATTAACGTTAAGGGCGAAACTTTTATTTTTATGCTAATCTGAACATCAAAACTATTTTCATAAATTTTAAACAACAAATATTTACCTGTCAATTTCCATAACTTTATTTCTGTACTTGAATTGCTGTCACAGGACTCAGTGATTGATTTCTGAGGACACATCACCAAAACAAAATGGAACATATTGCAAATACTTTGTCTTTTCTTAAGAAGTTATCTATTTGCTTCCTATAGCCTTGTCACTGTTCTTGTTGGTTTACCAGAATGAACCATCAGAGACAAATATTATGCTGGGTATATTTAGTTTTTAAGGTTCAACGCAAGGATGTTCTAATAAAGTATTTGCTTATAGCTATCTAATGCCCAGCGAAAGAGTGAAGCCAAAAAAAAAAACAACTGAGTATCGACCAAGGCGACACAACTGATTGGTTAGCAGACAACTACAGAGCTTGCTGACATCTTTGTTAGCCGGAAACCATGGTTTTGATTGAAGTAAACGGGCTAACTTGGTGGAACTAAGCTGTGGCGTATGGCTTCATGTTCTTGGCGAAATCGTATATCCCTTATTAGAACATCCTTGGTTCAACGAAAATTAATATTGACATTGAATATTGCGTTACTTAAACACAAAATACTTTTTTTTTTATGAGTTTCATCTTTCCACGGATTTTTAGGAAGATTATCAATTATTTAAATAATTATTCAAAGCTTCAATTCATCTTACAAGGGAATTATTTTGATTCGAACAGGAATTTTTTGATAAGACTTCGTTATATTCGTACCCCGTTCTGTTCACAGCACCTATCTTATCGTTACCGATTCTAATGGGATATTTCACAATAATTTCCTTTTTTTTTTGCCTATTTCTATAAAAGATAAACTTTGTTTTGTTGGTGTTTAATGCCAATTTATTAGATCGAAACCAGCTGGAGAGATTTTCTAAATCCTTATTAGTGGCGTCTTGTATTTTTTAAATATTGAGCCCTTATTAAAAAATTACTGTGTCATCTGCAAGTAGTAATGACTTACTACGTCTCATGCATAATGGTAGGTCTTTTATATATAGAAGAAACAGCAGCGGCCCTAAAACAGAACCTTGTGGAATTCCGCAATGCACTGACGATAAGCACGACTCTATTTACATACATATATTGGTTTCAGTCTTGGAGATAGCTTGTTAGTAGTTTATATGTTACGCCTCGTAGATCATAACATTGTATCTTTTGTAGGGGTATGCTAAGGTTTACCGTATCAAAGGCCTTCCTCAAGTCAATGAAGACCCCAATCATATAATCACTTTTCAAGCGTTCCGGATATAAAATTCGCGAAATTATTTACAGCCAGATGTGTAGATTTATTTTTCTGGAGTCCATTCTGTTCTTGGGCAATTATATTATGTTTTTCAAGAAAAGACGTTAGTCTAGTTACACTGTAAAAATAGGAGATACAACATTCATCCAAAAAATGGAGGCAGCTGAGCTACCTCCACTTTTTGGATTAACCTACATTCAGCCAGTTTTCGGTTGAACGTTTTACTTTCTGTAAAATTTTAAAATGCGTATACTGCGTATACTGTAAAATTTTAAAATGCGCATATATATGTATGAGTGTTCCAACGTATTACATTCGAGCAGAGCATTTTTTTAAAGTAGAAAAGAATAAACGGCAATATTCCTTTAAAATTAAAAATGAAAAAAAAGTTGAAGTGGTCGGGTTTCGATCCAGAATCCACAAGCACGCTGGTCAGACGCACTTGCCACGTAGCTACGAAGGCAGTTGGTGTTTCTGGTTTTCCGAGTGATATCTATAGCTAGGGTTTTACTGCGAAGGAGGTTAATCATTAACACGTTTTGGATTTTACTACGAGGAATGTATCGTGGAAAAACGAGATATACTTTGCTACAGTGTAAAGAATTATACCTAACTTAATTTCTCCTTCCGCCAATGCAATCCTTGCCGTTCTCGGTCTACCAGTGAACTGTTTACTGTTCACAGTGTAAAGGCAATATAAACACTTAAAATGGCGGAGCGTTCACTGACAAGCAAGTAACGTTACTCTTGTTACAGGATTATAGAATGTCCAACAAAGCCTTCAACTTCATCCACAAAAGTACGTAACCTCACAATTGCCAGTTTAGCTTACACTTCGATTAGAAAATGACCAAGTTTTAAACGTAAAATAAGTTGAACGTTCACGGACAAATCACTTTGGCCAGTTTCAACCCATTTTCAGTTAACATTAAGCAATTACAAAGAAGATGTTTAACTTTAGAATGGAGTTAATTTTACCAATCTTTCAACTAAAAGGCTTACACTATATCCACGTTTAAGAGTAAATACAACAAAACGCTACCAGTTGTATGCATAAGTAGTTTCCGGTTTACCTAAGAGATGACGCCAGCGAAAAGTACGCAGAGAATTCATTTGACACATACGTCATTTTGTTCGTCTGACATTAAACTACAAACACACACAAGTTGAGTACGCCAAACACTAGCGTCTTTGTTTTATCGTTCAGTGATCATGTCGAAGGTTGTGCCTGAAAAAGAACATTTGCGGAACGCATTGATTTTCTTATTTAATCAAAAGAAAAAGGCTGTTGAAAGTCATCGTGTGCTGGTAGAAACATATGGTGAACACGCTCCATCGATTAGAACATGTGAGACATGGTGATTTCAATGTGAAAGACAGTGCGCGCTCTGGTAGACCACAAAAGTGCGAAAACGAGCAATTGCAGATGTTATTGGAGGATGACCCAACTCAAACTCAACAGCAATTGGCAAAAACATTAAATGTGTCACAAGAAACAATCAGCAGACGTTTACGAGCAATGGGGAAGATCAATAAACTGGGTAAATGGGTCCCACACGATTTGAATGAACGTCAAATGGAAAAT
>JAGDQP010048941.1:0-14626 GCA_022664845.1 Lepisma saccharinum
AAAAAAAACTATCCCAACTTTGGTTTGCAAGGGCGTCAAATTACCATTAATTCCCTAGTAAAGACAATTCCTAACCCTGAGGACTATGTAAACAGATTGTTTAATTTTGCTATGGAACATTTACTTAAAGATGTGGATCTTGATTCCAAAGTAGATTTACAATTGGGTAGTAATTGTAAGGAAAATAAGCCAATTTACATACCGTGGCGATTCAGTGCACATCTTAACGTATAACTTATTTTGCGTAGTATTGAAAACATTCTTAATTCTAACGAGGAATTCTTGTTAGGGGATAAAGTAATCGTCAAAGTTAACATTTTCGATCCTACTCGAGGGCAGGGACGATATGGTAATGGTAAATGTTTGCCTATGGATAAATATCTCCAAAAACACATTATCCCGGTAGAATATATTCCTGATTGTCTCGCGCGGGCTTAGGTATTAGCGAAACTAGGAACCGATAAGGACTTTGTATGAAAACACATCCTAAGAAGTGGGCTTGTGCAGCTGCAGAAATGTGTTATTTTGCGAAAGTAGATTTATTAAGTAAAAATGGTGGAAGTATTGAAGATGTAGATCAGTTCCAGAAACATTATGGTGACGAACAGTGTTCGATTTGTAGCGGGGGATGGTTGGGATTATCCCCATCTCTGCAAATATTTTCTCTGGTAATTTCTAGATATATACCTCTAACCTGGGATGTGGACGATTCCAAAATGCCGTATAATACATATATCACTAATTCTTCCCTCTTTGGAAATTACACAAATCGAACACTGGTGACGATTATCAAATTCTTGTGTATGTGCGTGCTCCTGAGAGTCGCGAGTGTACGATAGTGTATTCTGGACCACCAGCAGACAAGAAATTGTTTCTAAGATACGAAGACAATCATTATGATGTCATTGAAACCATAACTGCATTTTTAGGTCATACTGGTTATTGTTATCATTGTCTTACACCTTATGAAGAACGCCGGTTCCATAAATGTAAATATTTATGTATTCATTGTGAAGAGTATCATGATGATTTGGTGTCGAAAGAGCTTTGCATTTGCGCAACTCGCAGAAAAATTTGAAATTTTTATTTCAAAGTGGTTTAGCCAGTGCGATTGGATTTTCTTATCATACTATGGAAATGCAATTGTGGTTCCTTTAAAAAGCCAACAAATTTCTTCAGTGTAGCAGTTGAATATAAGGATGCTATTGTTTGTTACGTTTATACCCACCAACAGAGTGTCTATATACGAAAAATCATTGCGTTGATGCACACACCTTTTTTCTCAGGAGTTTAAAACATAACCCCTCACCGTAAAAATACCTGATTTTAGGCATAAATGTCTCAGATGAGTCCTCATGAAACAATCTGAAATTTAGTGCCAAGGATGCTTTCTATGTACCCAACTTACAATAGAAATTGCGATTTCGAAATGGTTTGGTCAGTACAATCGGATTTTCTTCGCCATACCATGCAAATGCGGTATATTCACGAAGGCCAATATGTTTTTGAGGAGTTGAACATACTAGGTGCCCAACTAAAGTTGTGCCGTTGAGCAACACGTCGCTGCGTGTCCCCCTCTAGCAATCGGAGATGACGTAGTGAGTAGGTGTGTGTGCTCTTGTCTGAAAGCTTAGTCAGTGGCACATCTGCTATCGTAGAGAACACGTTGCAGTTAGTCGTGTGAGTGGATATTCAGTGTGAACTATGGCTGTGTTAAACGCAGTGATTAGGGCCTGTTTACGAGTTCAAATATGACACAAAAGGTATTGAAGCAGCAAGAAAATTATGCTCGGCATTCGGAGAGGCTACAGTTAGCGAACGCACCGCACGTAAGTGGTTTAAGACCATTTCGAGGGGTGATGAGAGACTTGAAGATAAACCTCGATCTGGGAGACCAAAATCACTCAATGTGGACCAGCTGAAAGAAGCTATTGAAGATGATACGAGTCAGACATGTCAGGAAATCGCTCAACGGTTTGGGGTAAGTGGTGCAATCATTCGTTTACGTTTGCATGGGCTTGGACCATCGTGGAAGATGAGCAAGTGGGTCCCGCATGAGCTGACTCCAGCGGTTGAACATTTGCTCATCCTTGCTGAGTAGGAACAAACATTGTCCAATTTTGGACCGTATTTTGACGTGTGATGCATGATAACAAGAAGCGCTCGTAATATTGGTTGCTACCCAATGTCCCAATGCCTGTCTGCTAAACCCAATATTCATCAGAGGAAGATAATGCTGTGTGTATGGTAGACAATCACAAAAGATGTTTACTCAGCACAACTGCAAACGGTAGCTACCAAACTCGCCCAGAAACAGCCAGCACTCGTGAACAGAAAAGGGGTTCTGTACCACCAAGACAATGCGAAACCTCACACAGCAAGGATGACCCTGGAAGTGATCTCGTCACTTGGGTGGGAACTTTTGCTTCACCCTCCTTACTCCCCAGACGTCGCTCCATCCGATTATCATCTCTTTTTGGCAATGGACAATTACATGCGCAATCGGTAGTTCAAAACTCGGGACGAAGTTGAAAACGCAGTGGCGCAGTTTTTTGAGTCGCAGGATACAAATTTCTACAAAAATGGCATCTATGGACTTGTTCGTAGATGGGAGAAGGTTGTAGAAGCGGATGGAGGCTATTTTTTCTGAATAAATATTATGAAAATTCCTTGTATGCGCTTGTTTGCTTTTCTATGCTACAACGCACGAATTTATTTGGTCTCCTGGTAATACTGCAATTTCTTTTGTGATGTTTAGAACTATCAACAAGATATATACAACTATTGAGAAAAACGTGTTGTAGAATCAGGCCGCTTTGTTACTACGGGTTCAAGCATGATCTTTTGATGAAAAATGACGGATGTCGGGCTAATACATCTCAAACGGGTCATCATAAAGAAATCTGAAATTGGGTCACAATGATGTCTTGTCTATTCTCAAATCACAGTAATCAAAATTCTTATTTTCGAGTAGTTTGGTTAAGAAGAGGATGATCATGAGAGTTAAAATTGTGCCTTTCAAGTAGCGTAATATGAAGCTACATATAATCCGCTTCCACTGACCAAACGACTTAGAAATACAATTAAGTATAAGTTACAATTTTGCTTGTGAGATGACCATAATCAAGGCTTGCTTGACATTAATTTCCAGGTTTTTCTCATAAGGACTCATCGGGAATATTTAGACCCGAATTTCGGCATTTTCGACGAAGGGACATGTTTGAATCCCTGTACAAAATAAAGGGTTTTAATTCAACCCAACGATTATTTGTAATTTTGATCTTTGAGAATATACCGCATTTGCATAGTGACAGCGGGGAGAATCCAATTGCACTGACTAGACTCCTTGGAAATAAAAATGGTAATTTTTGCTGTTAGTTGGGCACATACAAAGCCTCTTCGACACCAAATTTCAGATTTTTTCATGAGATCCCATCTGAGATATTTAAGCCCGAAATCCGGCATTTTTCGCAAAGGATGTTTGAACCCTCGCAGAAGAAGGGAGTATAATTTAGAGCTGATTTTTTGCGTGCAGACACTCGGTTGATAGGTCTATTATAAAAATTTGCAGTATTTTATTCAATTCCACCAAAAAAATCAATTTTACTAATTTTTCAGCCTAATTTTCGGAATAAACGAATGCATTTTCAGAAAAGGTGATTTCATATCTTCAAAGTACGCTTCAAGAGGAACACAATGGTTTCTTATTTAGCTCTCTAGCTCTTCCGGTTTCCGTAACGTCTACGGGAGTAAACAACTCCACCCGCTATGTTGGAAATACGCTCACCCCGGAAGAAATAAGGGCATATTTTTTTTCCAAGTGGTTTTTATATCTTCAGATAACTAGAAAACCACATACGATTTTTTTCTGAATTGGTGATGCAACCAATTATTCTAAAATTGAATGATTTGTCATAGAATGATACAATTACGTATGTTAATTTCTCACGTAAAGTGTTTGGAGAAATGCTAATAAAATTTCAGTAATAATAATAATTTTCATAAAGGGAACACTTTGATTTTAGCCCCTAGTTTCCTTTGCTCAAATTTCTAGTGTTCTCTCTCTCTCTCTATCCTTTCCCCTCTGTTTGTCTCTATATAAGCTTCTCTTTATGGCTCTGTGTTACTGGTATCCATCGTCTCATTTCTCCCCTTTGCCTATTTTTGTATTCCGTTTCATCCAAATTTTCCTCCATTCCATCGGTACGGATTTATGCATGTTCGAGAAATTTTGAGCAAAAGTTCTTTGCTTATTTTAGTTTCAGAGAGAGGATGGAGGGGAAGAGAGAGAATAAACTTTTACCTGACGGAATTATGTCTCGAAATGATTGTAAAAATATATATACTTTTAATGTAATAATTTTATCTTATTATTCATGCTTTAAGGAATATATCGTTACAGAATTACCCTACACGGGATTCGAAACCACGACCTTACAGGAGCAAGTCCTACGCTCTGCCACTGAGCTAGCATAAACACATTCAGTTAAAAAAAAACTGAATTTACTGTGTTTCAAGACAATGACATTCATATCCGTTAAAAATGCTTTAATTTTTTTATCCTTTGTTTCCTTCATTCTATTATGGATGCGAGAATTATGTTTGCTATCTTTCCTTTAATTGCAAGTGTTCTTTTACATATGGAACCGTAGGTGACAAAACCGTCACGTGATAGCATGTATGCGTAGTTTTGAAATACGGTTATCACTACGCATTTCAATGAATGCTACTTCTTTTTACACTTAATTACATTTCAACATATCTTATTGCACTTAGAAGAATAAAAACACATCCGTACTAACTATTTTTAATTACGAAGGTTCACTCGTGGGGGCTCGAACCTGGCATCTTTGGTTTACTGTTTCCGAAGATACCCGAAGTTGGACTTGGAAGAATTTTCAGTTTAAAACGGCCTAATCAATGCGGTCATCCTTTTTTGGAATAGGGTGCACAATCAACATGCTGAAAAGAAGGAAATAAAGATTCACGGAGAGGGAATAGACATAGTTGATGAGCATGTTTACCTCGCGTAGTTCAAAACATCGAATGCCAAGTTGCCTGATGAAATAAATAGAAGGTGTGAAATGGCGTGGAGTTCGTTTGGAAACTTTATTTTCAAAAGCAAACTACCAATGTGTCTCAAGCATAAAGTTTATAATCAATGTGTTTTACCAGTAATGATGTACGGCTGTGAAACTTGGACATTGAATGAGCAAACAAGTCAAAGATTAAGAGTCACACAAAGAGCAATGGAGAGATGCAAGCTAGGAATAACAAGGAGCAACAGGAAGACAAATGAAGGGATTCGCGCACAAACAAATGTAGAAGATATGATCAAGGCTGCGAAGAAGATGAAGTGGAAATGGACCGATCACATAGCTAGATAAACAGATGGAAGATGGACGATGAATGTACTACATTAGATTCCTAGAGAAAAGAAACGACCGAGACGACGTCCAAATGCAAGATGGGTAGATGAAATCAAGTGTTTTTTTTCAGGAGCTACATGAGGATAGCAGCAGACTGAGATATGTGGAATGAAAAGGGGGAGGCCTTCATCCAGCAATGGATAAAAAACGACTGAATATTATATATAGATAGATAGGGCCTCGGTGGCTCAATGTAGAGCGCTCACCTCTGGTGCCTGGGGGTAGTAGGTTCGGTCCCTGTGTTCTTTGTGGTTGACAAACACCGTGTGCGTGAGTCTTCTCGGGTTTCTAAAATGTCCTCCCACTTTGTTCATTCTGTCAATCATCATCCATTCGGTCTGAGACGGTTCACGGCCTGTGCGCATCACACAGGAGATACATTTACCTTTTGTTTTTTACTTTATACCTTGTCCGTTTTTGATAATGGAGACAATCGTTGAATACACAAGAATATTCTAAATGGAGAATTAGTGTTGGTAGGTGTTCAAAAGTTGAAGACATGCAGCATACATGAGGTTCTGGTTGAGAAAATACAATTATATTTATAACTTTGTGAAATTCTCTCTGATTGTATGCCTATTTGTAATGGTTCAATATTTTCTACAATTTGATTGTTTACAGTATTCATAGAGTTCTAATTCTTTTAAATTTTCATATTAAAATGTCCCTGTCTCTTTGCATTTTAATATTTTCCTTACGTTGTCAAGTACTGAAACAAAGTTAAGAATAAGAAATACATACGTGAACTTTTCACCAGGCAAATAATCGAGCTAAAAGCAGCCAACAAAACCCAGCATTATAAAATTTAATTTGAAGTCTTCATTTAACAAACATTACGACGAAATTTTCTTAAATTCCTTAATGAGAAGCAGTTTTAAACACCTTTCATTTGTACATATAAAAAGGTACAATGAACGCCCAAACAGTCTACAAATTAAAATACAAATTACACATTTGTACACTTTTCTTCAATTTGTATCCACTTGCAATCGACTACTAAATTACAACGCAAATATATTATTTTGGAACTACTTTTGCTTGCTTGCCTCTCTCTCTATATAGAACTACAGATTTGCATCACTTTTGCACTTTTAGGACATTTCTAATAACCTCATTTACCAGCTACTGAATTTACATTACACACAATACTAAAGGAAATAACGATCTTGATAAGGAGTCAAGCATATACTATAAACATGTGAGCAATGGGGTTCTGCGAACAATCGCGAAGGATCAGAGTCTCTTCATAGCACTCGATACAATTAATTTTTATAAAATAGGTTGGCAATACTGACAACTGGGGGTGCTTAAAGCCGGGAACACCCACAGTATATTTGTTATTGAATAATGCTTATGACAAATTTGATGCGGATACGTCCAACGGCGTGAAACTAACATGAAAAATTACATTTTACAAATAGGTTAGCAACACTGACAACTGTGGTGCTTGGGGATGAGAGTATTGTTTATGCCGTTTGGTGTTGTTACGTTTAATGTAATAGATGCAAGTTGAGAAATTGATTTTTAAAAAAAAGAGGTTGGTACCACTGACACTGGGGTGCTTGGGGACGGGGACAATCACAGTATTTCTCTATTGTGTCGAATAATGTTTATGGCAACTTTCGTGCAGATATGTCTAAGGGATGAAAGCAATTTGAAAAAAAAATGGTTGGCAACACTGTCTCACTGCACCAATCACGATGGTTCCAGTGATTTTGATCTAGTCTATCCAAAGCACTTTCAAGGTACCCCAACCAACTCTCTACACCTTGTGGTTTCTGAAATTTATTTTTTGTACACAGACGGACCGAGCAAACGATTTCAAGCTACGCTATCAAGGGATGAAAAAGGATTTGACTCCTTAAAAACACAACTCTTTCTAGTAAGTTGAAGAAAGAAAAAAAGAAAAATAAAAAAAATCGAGCAACATGCCCAAACGTTAAAGGTACGGAATTGATTAAAACAATTTAATTAAACGAAATCTGGCATATTACTTGAAGTTATTGTCAAGCTAAGAGAAATTACTGCAATAATTGACAACCAACCTTGAGACTACAAAAGAGGTCGACTCTGAATACATTCCAGAGCAAAACGAACATTTTGTTTTTTTAAAAAAAAGTTTATGAAAATATGATGATACCACAACTTGGAAGATTTTTACGGATTGTAGTTTTATGTAAACGTCCGACCTTTACTTCACAGGGCCAGAAATACTAAATATAGACCCACTTCCCATCATCGCGTACAATACCTTCAATGTTAATCAAGCTGTAATCTGCGACAACAGATCATCATACACTATGCTCAAATTAAATAACGGGACTTCGAGCGCTATGAGTTTCAAAAAAAAAGCACGTCAAAACTTGTGATATCAGCACTTTGTGAGCGAGTTGTAACAGGAAAAGTAATGGAACTTGTTTGTATGTTACCAGGAAATCAAATCAGCTATAAAGTGTTATTGTAAATTGGCTGCTATGGAAACTTTCGGCATATGGATAAAAGTTAATGGTAAAGAATATTTCTTCACCAAGAGAGGATTTGCCGTTTTCGTACAGGACGTAAGTCGTTAGAGTAGCGGAAACCATGCTGATCTCTTTCGATCAGAGGAATTATGCACCTAGTATTTTTGCCGTACAGGACGACAGACACAAAACTGTTCTGAGGTATTGAGGTTATTTGATCGAATGTATCCGGTAATAAATGTTCGACCGCAGGTACGATAATTCCCCTTCACTCGTCCGTCCACGAACGTTTCTTTGGGAAAGAGAGCACGAGAATCCAGTCATCCACCAGCCGCGTTTGTCTCCCGAAGAATACTTTTCTTCTCCAAAATCATAAGAGCTAAAAGAACCATGATAGGAGGCTACAGAAGACTGACAAGCTTCCAAAAATGTGGAATATAAATAGTGCATAGACATCGGTGGTGATTTCTTTAAATATTTGTTAACATTACATATTACTGTCACGTCCTTGTTAAAGACGTGAATCAGAATATTTTAATCACCCTGTATTTAGGTTTAATTCTTATTTTCAATAAAACGTATAATTACGATTTGTCTTGAATATGGTCTCATATCAGAAGCTTCAATAGTGACAGAAATATGATGGAAATTATAATAACAGGATAATCTCACGTGTACTTTTCAAATGTAAGATTATATCTAAAGCCAATAGAACCAAGGTAAGAGTTAATTTCCGTGAAAGAGGACTTCTACCAAGGACAGTCAACTCTCACGGATATTCTTCTATTTCAATATTATTTGCTGAATAACATCCGCCGGAATTTAAGCACGAATTTTATGAGAAAGAGGTAAAAAGACAATAACATGTAACTCCATCCAACATGTGGAGGAATTCAGGAGATAGCCAATAGATCCTATAAAACCGAGTTTAAGGTCAGATGGCTAAGCCGTTATCACACGAGAACTGCAGGATCTCCAGGATTATAAAAAGGACTGTAGTGGAATGATGAGATGAGAGTTGAGTGATAAGACTATTGAGAGTGGAGTATGAGTGAGTGCTGCCTCTTCATCCAATGTGCTGATAAAATTACTCCAAAGACATCCTGCTGATAAATCCACTACAAAAGAATGTCTTCTGGATGATTACTCCCTCGAAGACCATGATAATAGCTATTGAAAATCATACATCAAATTGCCAAGATGCCCCTATATAATCAAAGGTATTATGAGCTGCACTTTGACGGGGCGAAGCACCCTATCTGAGTGAGAACTCAAGAGGGACTCTAAAATTTGACTACAAGAAAATTTGGTAATAGATTTTAATGCATCATTTATTTTACAATTCAGATTTCTCTGAATTAATAATGAATCCAATGCTTCTTCTGCTGAAACTCAAGTTCACCTTTTCTGTATGCTTAATACAACAAATATCTTGTACATCTGACATTATTCATATAATTCTTCAATGAAAAGATCTTTCTACAAAACAACATTCATATAACATTAAACATGTTTTAAAAACAAAAAGAACATTTATTTTCATTGCTCAATTAGGTTCACTAACTATTCTTCCAAGTTCCTGCCATCTATTGAGCGAACTTCCAACAATGTTATAAATCAGTGTAAAAAATTGCTTAATTTAACGAAACAGCTATAAAATAACGAACTTCATAAAATGTTTTAAATATTTTTTTTTCCTTCGGGAACTCATACAACAACCCACAAGACATGTTTGGCTTTATCGTGATCGCTTTTATCACTACTCAGCTACAGTGCTTTATCTCCGAATTAGCTCTTGACGATCTTAGTGCTCTAAGCTCTTTGAGACTCTTGAATCTTAGTTCGAGACCCGAAGAACTGGTCTTAGTGAGAGAACGTCTCGTAAAGTGATTCTTAGAACTTTATTATTGAACATCGCCGAAACAGGCTGTGGTTACATCATCAGTGTTGCAATGCTAGAACTATTGAATTTAACATCAGTTCCACTGAGTTTCTTTATTCGTGTCTGTAGCGCACCAATACATCGATTATGCGCGAGTGAATATCTATGATTCGAATGACAGCAACTTCTTGCCTTGCTCCTCTGTCTTCTATTAGGCGAATGGAATTATTTCAATTATAAATTCTCTGATTCGTTTGGTTTAAGGGAGGAAGCACTCATGTATATTACCTCATTATAAATTTGTTTTACAAGTGCAAATTATGTGTACTATATTTACAGTTATTCTAGTTACGACAGACCTATCCAGATAAGCCGTAGTTATGCCCTAAAATGTCTGCATTGTGTTTATATTCATTGTCCTAGTCACCAGTAGCGTAACTAAGGGCCTGTGGGCCTCCCCGCAAGAAACCAGAATGGCTCCCGCAAGTTACTGAACTTCGAAACTAAGCTTCTTAAGTAGGCCCTCTTCAACCGAAGACCCCCGGCATTACGGACCCGTTAGTTACGCCAGTGCTAGTCACCTTTAGTTGTAAGTTAGTTAAATCGTTACGTCTCTCGTTAGACGAACTGAGTGAGTACGTCATATCCAAAATCAGTCACACTGTTCACTTTCGACCAATTTTATCAAACCACAAACACCACAGTTAACCAAAGTGAGACATTACATTGTAAGTATCATTCATTTTTGTAGCAATCACACTCGCTATATAATTAGAATACTACATACTTTAAACAACTCATATGGGTACCTGACGCTCCTGCCGGTTCGTTGTTCGCACGCGTAATATGTAAATTGTGAGCTGGGTATCCTTGTCTAGTTCCGTATTTATGTACAATGACACGTTGGCTTTATTTACCTTCTGTCGAAATGGATTCGTTCAAAAATATCACTCAATAGGTAAGGCCCGAAAACTCGGTGTATGGGTGCCACACGCTCTGAACGAAAAACAAACTCCAGTTCGCTACATATCGCAGTCAGTTTGATCGATCGATCCCATGCTACTCAACACACAGATTTAATTAGCGGACCGTCGCCGGCGATGAAACTGGTGGCTCTATGTTACAGAATACAGAATGGTGGAGTCCCGACAAGGGAGAAACACCTCGAACCAAGGTAGAGATATATCCATCCATGTAAGAATGATCTACGTTTGGTGGGATTGATCAGCTACACACTGCTTAACAATACGGTCAATGTAGAGATTTACGTTTGTGAAATGCACCGACCTCGGGGTGGCCGAGAGGTTAGCGAGTACGTGCTCACTTTCTGTGCCCGTATTTACGGGTTCAATTCCGGCCGGGATCCATTGAAGGAGTGGTTCGGTGTCAACATAACCAAGAATTGTACGCACCGTCCTCAGAAGCTTACCAGCTCGCTTAGGATTTTAACAATTCAATAAATCAGTAAATGCACTGGCCCAACGAGGCAATTCAGCTGAAATGACTCTACCAGCGACACGGCGTTCTTCAACACGACAACGTTCGTCTCCACCGCAAACTGCTATTCGAAAGCTCGGTTCGGAAGTTCTACCGCAACTATTCTTGACTGATTCGTAAGCATTTTTCATGGGAAAGACGGATTAAAATAAGTTTTACGAAAAGTAACGAATTTATCTAACAACACGATCCTTCCTCGGTTTTAAAGAAAAGTGTTGAAAGTACACGACTTAAACACAGTCTAGCTGAATCACGGCATTTCAAGAATATTTCGGAAGGGGAAAGCACAATGGTAGCTGTATAAGAGAGTGACTTTGAAAAAGGTGGAAGTGATCGCTCTTTTTATCAAGAACTTCAATTTCCGACTTAGCAATGCCATGTAAATTCAATGAACGAGTTTTTGCTGTATTTATAATATATTATGGGTTATAGAACAAATAGTAACTTTCGTGTCCGAGAGATGACCAAGTCACTTTTCTTATATATTTTAGTTGCATACGAATATGTCGATATATTAAGAACTGACAGCTATGTACTTGATAACTACAAAGTGACTAAGCAATGTAACAGACGAAAAAATATAGAACTCAATGTAGACATGATGAGGTCTAAGATCGAAAGTATATCGACAGCATGCTGAAATCAATTCCAATACAAGTTGCGCATAAAGCAACTTTATTTGATGTAATAAATTTATTAACACAGGAACTTCCATTCAGCAGTAGCAGTGTATTTACATTAAACGAAATAGAAACAGATTATATTCTAAGAATGAACATTCGAGTATCTTTCCTCTCAGAATAAGAGACTAGTTAGTCTACTTACTGTGCTTAGCACCCACAAGAATTCGGTAAGAACTCACCAACAAACTGGACTATTTCAGTTAGTTACGGGAGGAGTTTTACGTCCAAATACTCCACAGAACCCACATAGCTACAACGAAATAGTCCACTGCAAGATTATATTAGATACTAGAACTCATCCTGGACCCCTCTATTTCTAAATATAAACCTCAATAAATCACCAACTGGTTTAATACTTGTTTTGTTCAACCTGTTTCGGACCTTCACGATAACCTCGTATCTTTAACGCCAAACGAATTCCCGAAGTCTGCAGTAGGCAAGGCACTGATAAAAAGTTCAAAACAATGCTGTAACAATACAAACGCAAACGTTATCATACAAAACCGGTGAGCAATGATGCTTCAACATATTGTTAATATACATGAACAATTTTCCACGAAATTAATAGCATTTAAAGTATGAAACAAAATACTTAAACAGTAGCGGCAACAGAAATAGAACTTTTAAAACGTTTATTTATTGGGTAAATATAATGAAGAACTGCACAATAATTCCCTCAAAGATTCTTCATTGATTGTTTCTAGTCGAGGTGAATTGTCTGCTTTCGTAGTAGAGAAATCTGGAAACTGGAGAGGTGAAAAGACTTCGTCTGAAATGCTAAAAGATGTGATTGATTCAGAGTCCTTGCAGCTTTTAAAATCATTCTCTCCTTGTTTGTTCCTTTCATGGGGAGAATGTTTGGGGTCTGGCGATTTGTTAACAGTTACAAACGGCAAAGGTGTGGAGAGTATCTGAGGCGAATTAATGGACAATTGCTCGAATTTTTCTGCTGGCGAATTCCCTGGTGACAGAACTAAAGTAAGCAGATCAGTTGGTTCTAGGCTTTTATCATCTTCACATTTACTTTCATTTTCTGTGTTCTCCTTAAGCAACTCCGAACTATCACTTCTTATATCGCAAGTATCTGGCCTTGGAAATGAGACTTGTGTTTCCTGAGCCACAGTCGTTGTCTTTTCGTTAACTTCAACATTTTTAGCTTCTACAGACTGAGTAGATGTTTCTTTTGTAAGTTGATGAGGGTGTGATATAAGTGTTGGATCGAAAAAGATAATGTATGAAGGATTAATATCCGATACAGCATTTGCGGTTTGTCCAATTACAACGGTCGCTTTAGAACTTGTATCTTTGTTACAACTGTTTTCCATATTTGCGGGTTGCTTCAGATTTTCGGTTACTTCTGTAGTTTGTGATGGTTTTTCGCTGTTATTTTCAATTTTGGCTGTCTTCACGCTGACGTTCTGGAGAAGGCGCTGTACAAAATCACTAGACTGGCGGATCACAGTACCTGGTTGCTGCGAGGTACACTTGTGAGTTCTTTGGCTCACCTGGAAAAAACAAAAAGAAAAGTTACCGTTAAACGTTTCCCATGCAAAATAATGATATACATTAAAATGGTTTTAGATAAGTAACGCTCGATGGCTGCTACTTTTAATTTTTTTTATTCTCCATCTTTAGGGATCTATACTTAGGCCGGGATAGGGTAGGAAAAGGAGTCGTCCAGAACCTAAGCTGAGGGTACCACCTAGCATTTGCTTGGTATGACCGACGAAAAATTCTGGAAAATCCTGTCAGGATGGTCGGCCTAAGGTATCGAACCCAGAACCTCCCGAATGTGAAGCCAATGCTCTAGCAACTACGGCCGCTCCATTTGATTCTGTATGGTTTGCGTCAACTCTCAGGCAAATGATACCAGGCTGCCATTTTCCTAATAGTTAAGATCACTAATTTTCTTCACACTACGAACGGAAGCTGAAGAAATAAAAGCAAAGCCATGAGCAAGTAACTCTAAACTAAAATGTAAATATAGAAATTAATAATAGTGTCCATTAAAAAAGATACAAGAAGGAATTAAAACACGTTTGGCTGGCAGCACACCGGACACGACAAACTATGAGACGAAATGTTCTGCTTCTCAATACAAAAGTGTCTTCGACAAGAGGAAAAAGTCGCAAATTGTCTCACATATGATATGATATGAGAATGTAGCTGTCAAAATGCCGTGTGATGATGAAAAGGTGGCTGGAATGTGCTGTTATTTTCTCTATTTAGCCGAGGAAGAAACAGACCGCAGCTACTGGATTCATCCATACGAGAGAAGGAACATTATTTCGTTCTTAAATGAATTGAGTTAGAAAATAGCTAAACAGAAATATAAAATTTCTAGAGTTCAGAAAATCACAAATAGTAACATAACGCAATTTTATAATAAAAATATATCTACGATTTTCTTAAAATAATGTAATACAATGAATTATTTAATGATTTAGGTTCGCATCGTAGTCAATTGTTTCATGCATGCATTTCCTGAACAATTTCATTCCACAACTTATCGATAACATCATAGTTGTGTTGCTCCTTTAATGCATAATAATAACACAAAGTGTTATTCCCTTTACCAAGCTTATCCATTATTATAGCCGAAGAAACAGTGATAATACATATACAGCATCTGCGTATGAAAATCATTTGTTCTGTGTTCCCTCGATATATTAT
>JAGDQP010048942.1:0-14626 GCA_022664845.1 Lepisma saccharinum
TCTATGGTAATAGTCTGTCTATTGGAGTTTTTGTATGTCATGAACCAAGGTTTATGAATGTGTGTGTGTTGATAAAAGGTCGATTGATTTGGGGTGTCAATTGAGGAGTGGCTTGCCAATATTCTGTTAAACTACCGTTTTACATTAAATCTTAAGCCATAATCTGTTGGAACAGAGCAACAATTACATTTCTTTTTAACGCGTATTCATTGTTAAACTGTGTTAAAATGGGTAGTTTTACTTTAACACAGACAATGTACTACGCCACGCAATTATCAGCTTCGCGGTACATGGCTACCATCATAAACTCTACAAGACTTGCACACGCCTAACGAAACCAGAATTGAATTGAATTGGATTTTAGCTAAGGCCTTTAGTCAACGTTGACACAGGGGGAACGAAAACAGCAAAGAACCAAAGAATGTTGAAAAGAAATGCAAATTTGTGCACGTTGTTTCTATTAACATGAGAAGTTTCATGTATTAACCTCTTTTAGGTTTGTAACTTATTTTAGCCGTTTTTAGGTCCTGTAGGCTTTCTGTGATCGGAGTATTTTAATATTTGTTTTCTTTTCTTTTCTTTGTAGGCAGCACAAGAAATGGATTGTCGAGTGATGGTTGATGCGGAACAGACCTATTTCCAACCGTCAATCAACAGACTGACGCTGGAAATGATGCGCAAATATAACAAGGATAAAGTTAGTATTTCTCATAGAGTTAAATTTCATAGAATAATGTATATATTGTAATAGTACACAGGTCTTGCTTCCATGTCCTGAAAACATATACACAGAACACAACGCTGACAAGATGTGAACTCACAATAAGATAAAAACAAAAATTCATAAAACAGTTTTGATGGCGTAACAGCAGTCTTCATTAGACACAGGATCTCTGAGAGGCCTGAAGTTTTGTCACCTAAGTTTATCGTATTCACTCCCAATTAAAAATTACAATAATGCACTGTCAAGAGACACCAAGAAAGCGATTCCTTTCTCTCTTGCCCTCAGAGGACAACGCCTGAATTCCACCACCTCTGCTGCTGAAACTTACAACCAACGTCTCCAGGAGGCTCTAGTCAACCGACGCTACCCTTCTAACCTTGTAACCAAACAGATCCGCCGTGCATCCTCACACACTCAACCCACTCAAAAATCCAACCCACCGGCTCTAATCACCTAGTTCCATCCTAAACTAACCAAGGTCAAACAAATTCTACACTCTAATTTCCACATTCTCCAATCTGACCCAGACACAAGATCAATATTCCCCACCAAACGTAGATTAGTTTTTCAACATCCACCTAATCTTAGAAACATCTTGGTCCATACGAATCCCTCCTTGCCACCACACCAAAGCGGCGCACAGACATGCCAGAGACCCAGATGTAAGGTCTGCTCCATTTTCATCACTTCTCCCACAATCACGATCAATACTGGGAATGTTCGGTAAACCCTCAATACCAAGGGTACATGCCACTCCCTTTATGTTATATACATCCTAACCTGCAAGTCCTGTGATGCCTTTTATGTGGGGGAAACAAGTTGTGCTCGTAACATTCGAATTAATAACCATCGTCACTTCTGTACTATCAACAAACCGGATGCCCCAGTTTTCTTGCACACCGAGTCCCACAATACCAATTTTGATCTATCTTTCCTGGTTCCCATAATCCACATTTTACCCCCTACGACCAGCATCTCAACACGCCGTCTGTGGGAGAATGCCTTTATTCACGGTTTGAGCGCGAAAATAAAACCTGGTCTTAACCTTCAATAACTCTAAGCTCCCCTTTTCCTCTGCATTTTCAACACATTTCGACCCACGATCCCACCTTGTACTTACACGCTGTACAGTTATTATTATTTCAAGTTCCGGATATCGACGCGATACAGCAGTCAGTTGTTCTCCAATTTTCGATGTTTTGTCCGCTACGTGTCGCCACTCTCTCTTCAAACTTGTACTTTGTGAACACGTGAACTTCGCTCTCTTCCTCTCTACTTGAAAAAGTGTGAATACACGAAATATAGTGACTTTTTTGTGTGTACATGTGAATATGTGTGATCTAGTGCGTTATAGTAAGCTGTAAGTATTATTCTTTTTTCTCCTTCATTTACCTTAAATTGCCTTCCCGGCTTTCCTTTGTACTAGTTATATATATAAAAACGCCTTGCACCTGTCAGTCATCCTCAGGATTTCTGGACTTCGATATTTTTTTTTCCCCCCGACACAATTGTTATCTTTATATATTGTCACTCTGTGATCAAAAAAGCTTTGTTTTATTTGCAACAAAAATAATGTAAAGTGCTCGGTGGGCGCCACCCCATTAGCCTTGCTATTAATGGAGAAAATAAGATTCAATAAAATACGAAGATAAGATACGTAGATATCCTAACGTCCAGAGATACATAAACAAAGCTCTCCACAAAGGCAGATGAGAGCAGAAGCTCTTTGAAACCAATTGGAACAGTCTAATGCAATTTTAAAGAAAATAATTGCTTTTAGATTTTGGCCAGAGTTTACTTTATTTACCAGAATCGTGCTTAAATTATATCGACGGCTCTACTATTGGTTGATTGCTCTAATATCGACCCCGCTTGACTCTAATTGTAAATGAAAAGAATCTCTAATGTAATTCCGAGTAGGTCAGACAAATAAATCCGTATCGTAGCCAAGCACTAAATTATTAGTTTACCAGCGGGAAAGCTGGACAAACGTTTTTTCCCCACTAAATTAATTTGCTAAACTAACAAGAGAAAATGCTCAAAGGTTAGCATATACAGGGTTACACATAATACAGTTTACAGATTAGATAATGATTACATAATATAACATAGTGAACAAGCGTTTGGATACTCTCAGCGACTGTGGAAAAATAGGTATGCCATGGATTCATAAAAATATTGTGAAATAAACAGTTGGCACATGATCTTTCTGTGGGAGACTAAGGGTCAGTTGTACAATCGACCGCTAAACTTCTAGTCAGCGCTAACTCTCATTTTGCGTACCTCATTGGCCTCAACTTAGCGCTCAGTAGAAGTTTAGCGGTCGATTGTAGAATTGACACTGAACATGCTCCAATCTAGGTCTTTACTGCCGAGTGGAGCTTTAACCAGTCTAGATTTCCTTTGTACGAGTTAGTGCATATTTCTAATAGTGTACCTAACAAAACTAGAGTATGAAGTATCCGAAATAACAACTCAGTCTACACCTGAGTATCTTTTAGTAAAGGTTTTATCGACCTCTTGATAACTTTCTCATTTCTGACTAGTGAAACGCCCATACAGCTTTTCCATTGCGAGACTCCAGTCTCTTTATGATGTGTACAGCAAAATTGTCATTGAACAGTGTTCTCGGAATAAATGTAACATATTAATAATAACATGGTTTCACTAGAAGCAGTTATTTGCAATATTCCGAGAGTTTTAATAACTTTTGAGCTTTTTAAAATTCTCTATTTAACTTCTGCAGCCTATTTCTCGGCATTTCATACATTACATTCTTTCTTTCTCTCTCTCTTTCTTTCTTTCCTTCTCTTTCTTTCTTCTCTCTTTCTTTCTTTTCTTCTCTCTTTCTTTTCTTCTCTCTTTCTTTCTTTCCTTCTCTCTTTCTTTCTTTCCTTCTCTCTTTCTTTCTTTCCTTCTCTTTCTTTCTTTCTTTCTCTCTCTCTCTTTCTTTCTTTCTCTTTTTCTTTCTTTCTTTCTCTCTCTTTCTTTCTTTCTCTCTCTTTCTTTCTTTCTTTCTCTCTCTTTCTTTCTCTCTCTCTTTCTTTCTCTCTCTCTTTCTTTCTCTTTCTTTCTTTCTCTCTCTCTCTCTCTCTCTCTTTCTCTCTCTCTCTTTCTTTCTCTTTTTCCCAGATTTAAGGTTAATGTAAAACTACTATCTCCAACAAAAGATGGCAGCACTATCAATATAATGTCTAATGTATTTTTATCGTTGTACGAAATTTCAATGCAGCTCCTACAAAGTCAAGCTTGGAGAGTTCTGACTTTCAGGGAAGAAAGTTCATAACCAGTTCAAGAGTTCGATGAATGACGATTTTTTTTTTTTTTTTTTGTTCATTGTTAAAAGAGCTTCATTGTTATAGATTTGGATATTCACAACAATCAAGCGATTTCAACAATGAACAATAAAGAAAATAAAAATCGGCAGTACTCGGAACTCTTGAATTGGTTATGAACTTTCTTCCCTGAAAGTTTGAACTCTCTAGGCTTGACTTTGTAGGAGCAGGATTAAAATTTCGTGCGAGGATAAAATACATTAGACATATATGGAGGTATTTCTGCTTTTATATATAAGTAAATAATAATAAATCACAGCCATATTCAATCCACTAGTGGATGAGGCCTCTCCCCGAAGGGAGGAGTTGGTCCACTGTCTTTTATTCACAGCAGTTCCCCAATTGTCCTCACGATGCTGGGTCAACACCGACATTTTTGAGCCTCCACCGGGAATCGAACCCGGGATCGCTCGCACTGAAGTCGAGCGCGTTACCGTTTTACATTAATCTTAAAACGTTTTGCTCAAGCGTCAAGTTTATGGCCATGCGTCGCTTTCATGCTAATTGTATAATTGTTGTGAACCATAAAACATATAAAGCCGAACTTAACAAATCAACAACAACTTTATAATACGCACACATAATTAACACTTCAACAAATTTACCTTATCATCATCATGATCGACCATAGAAGTATGTTTGCAGTACTTACGTGGCTTATATTTTTCAGTGTTACGTCTTCAACACATACCAGTGTTACTTGAGGGAGACTTTCAACAACATAGTGATTGACCTGGAGCAAGCATCCAGACAGAACTTTTACTTTGGAGCGAAATTAGTACGAGGAGCATATCTAGAGCAGGTAAGCATTTAATCAATTTTTTTTAAAATTAATTAATTATACCGAGCATAATTAATAAGTTAATAATTCATTAATTATACTGAGCATAATTTAATGAACTAATTAATTACAGTCAGATGACTTCGTATATCTCGAAGTTCTTTGCGAACCGAAAATGTGATTCCTAGTTAAGTCACTTAATACATTAGTTATTAACTTTTCCCATTATACGTTAATAATTAAAAAAAGATCATAATACAAATAAACAGGAAGTAACAATCACTTACTGTTGCATATTTTTGTACTTCATTAATGAATACTGGTGGTCTAGTAAATTTGGAAATCAATTTTTCATCTGATTTAACTTTAATTGTGTAGTGGTATTCTGTAGTTGGTTTTAGAAATACCGTAGTCACACAGTGTATTTTCCTACGATTTCGAGCATAGATGTGTAAATAATGTTTTTAAGTGTGGAAAACTTATTTTGTTAATGGTTCGCAGGTTATTCGCGCCCTGTCTGCCAGCCAGCCAGCCAGCCTATATCACCGATAATCAGGACTGGAATGTTGTATCCACACACTTGGAAGAGATTATAATGTCCAAGGAGGTGTTGCGAATACAATTTTTGGCTTGTTCCCTCAATGGTTTGAATTACATATACAGAGCATGCACTAGACCCAGTTTGATTGTCAGTGCACAAATTTGTTTGTCAACAAACAAAATTGCGAGTCAATTACAAAATTTGACAAACAATAACTATATATAAATAAGAAAAAATACAGTTATAGCACCAACACTATCTATATTTAAAAGGAGGTTAAGTGAAGGAAATCAGTATATATATATATATTTTGAAATGAACTTTCAGAAGATACACAATACTTGTACCACACCATTTCTAAGTAAATTCAGTTTTTCTTAACGTATTCAGGATTCCACATTCTTTTATCACACATAGACAACAATCCGTATGAGGATAACATCATACTTCTACTATTTACACTGTATACAATAACAGTTATAAAGGCGTATTTTTATAATCAGCTATGACCTATTCTCTAAAAATCACTCCAGAGGTCACTCGCGTCTTTGTTCTGATTGGTCTGCCGTAAGATAATAGTACTTAAGTTGCGCTGAGCTCCATTAATTTTTTGTGCACTAGGCCTTGTAGTGCTGAGACTGTCATTCGTCAGACTGCTAACGGGCTTAGTCCATAGCTGTTGGCTTGACCTATAACATCCTTTCCTGTAATAAGAATGTAGATTGTGCACAAATATTTTGTCGTGTTGCGATAAACTCAAAGGTTCGATTCGTATGAAAATACGCACCCAAATACAAGCAGGTAATCTTAACGTTGATCTGTTTTTCTCTGTTCTTTTTGCAGGAGCGAGCTCGTGCTGCGGCCCTGGGCTACGAGGATCCAACTAACCCTTCTTTCGAAGCGACATCAGATATGTATCATAAAACACTGACAGAATGTTTGCGTCGAATGAAGGAACTCAAAGACGAAGGAAAAGATAAGAAAGTTGCCATAATGGTGGCAAGTCACAATGAAGATACTGTTCGGTTCGCCATAAACAAGTAAGTTCCCTATAAAAAAATTTTAAATCATACACAGAATATATTCGGATTTCAGATTATGAAACCTAAATCAGTGAAGCCGGATCCTTTAGGGAAAATGGTCGTTCATTACAGGTTTCCCACCGATGTGGAAAACTGGGAAAAGTCAGAAATCAGCTTGAAGTAAAATGTCCTGAAGAGTCACAGGATATTAAGCTGTGGGTTTTGTAATAAGATGTGAATTTTGAATTTAATTTTTGAAGCTTTTAAGCAGTTTTGGCTCAGGCTGGATGGATGATTGGTGGAATGAAGAAAGTGGGAGAACCCCGAGAAGACCCACTCACACGGTGTTTGTCCAGCACAAAGCCCCCCATGGCATAAGCAGGGATCGAATTGATTACCTAGCACCAGAGGTGAGTGCTATACCATTTAACCACCGTGGCCCGTGTAATAAGATATCCCCAGCCTCTTACTGCTGGAGCCAGTGGTCTTAAATTTCCACACTATGTTTGTCAAAGAGGAAGTTTTATATTACTAAGGATATATTATGTAATTCGTGTGTATTGTATTGTATTTATTTAGTGTTGGAAATATGTGAAAACTATGTGGAAAACTTGGAAACGTCAGGGATATTTTTCAGGATACATTCGTGGGAACTCTTGCCCGTGTTCAGAAGTTAACTAGTTGAACTCAGCGTGTTTCAAATCTCTCCAATGTGAAATTTAACGAAAGTCAGACGATATTCAGAATCAAGCAGTTTTCGCTTGTTGTCATCTTGCTTTTCCGAATTCAAGCTGTTATAATTGTATATTTAGGAGTTCAAACTTCAGAATGGGACTTAATGCCTTTCAGAACTCCTTTGTGGCCGAATATTTCATTGTATTTAGTCAATGTTAATTCAGTTGGCGTAGCAATCAAAAGGTTGTTGGAACGATCCCAGTGGCCGCCTATCCTGACAGATTTTTTCAGGGTTTTTCCTCAGTCACACCATGCAATTGCCGGGATGGTCCTGCCCGACTACCTTCCAACATCCTGTCCTCCACCCTATCCCAGTCTGAGTTGCCTAAAAACAATATATATTAAAAATCAAAGTTAGTTCAATGTGGATTTATTAATTATTATTATTATTATTATTTAGCCCAAAATTGATACCTGTAGTTGTTTCCTGTTGAACAGCAATCAGTTGCGTTCTGATATACTTTTTCAGATCAGAGAGTAATAAATTTCGAGACAACTGATCAACACAAATGTTAATTTTTAAGAAAGTCTAAAGATTTTTGAAAGTTAGTTTTCGCCTGTCTTCATCTTGGGATTTTGGAATTCAAATTTTTTAGGTCTTAGAATCGAACATTGAAGTCTCAGATATGAAATCCAATATTAACCAGTTTTAACATACTATCATTTTAGATGTGAAGGCAAATTTTTAGACTTCAAAATTGAATTCAGGCCTTACAGAAGCCCGAGATATGAAATTTGTAGTTTTTTGGTTGTCTGTCGTGGATTTCACAATTTAAAATTTTGACTTAAGAATAACCTGTACATGCGAAATTTCACGAAATTTAGACTGTATTAAACTTGCAGTGTAATACTTGCCATAAAAGAGCTTTATGCTTCTCGTTTAATCTTTAGTGCATGCCTGTTCTCGGTCTATACATTGATTGGGCTAGTCGTGAAACTTCCTAGTTTCTCGCTTTAGTTACGAAAGTTTAAGGTTATTGGTTTATAGGAAGCTTGATTATTTGTGTTGTATCAGTTTCATTGTAGTAAGCACTTTCTAGATGTGTTTCTGAGAGTTATAATTTGCACACGGTGAACTGGAAATTTGTTTCAAATACTTTCTCTGTAAAAGTTGCCCCTGATTCATGATTTTCATCATTCAGTTACAAGTAACATCTGTGCACCAGCATTTGTTGATTTTTATCGTTTCCTGATGTTCCTTAATTTATGATTAGCAATGTATTTATGGCCCTTAGACATCTTTGCTTTAAGTCATTTGTTGTTCACTTTGAGTTACTGGTCTCCCATCAGGCGCCTGCCCAAGTGGCGGATAGGGAAATGCTTGTTGTTCACTTTGAGTTACTGGTCTCCCATCAGGCGCCTCCCCAAGTGGCGGATAGGGAAATGCCGACCAGATATGCTGGGTACCGGAAATATTCCGAGGCGGACCAAAACCAGTACTGTTGCCTTGCAGTTAGTAGAGAGATCTACAAAGGCTAAGGGAAGATAACCCCGAAGAAAAATATTATGGTGAGGGGAAGCAGCTTCACCGTTACCATCCTGAGGCTGAAGATGAATGACATCGGCAAGGATGACATCTTGAATATCTTCCTTTACACCGAGGTCGTAGAGTTGATAACTCTACACCGCTAAAACATGTCAAGAAATAGTAACAGATGGTTCATGGGTTCTCATGGGATAAAATATTCCGGAGGTAAACTAGTCCCTCATTCGGATCTCCGGGCGGGGACTGCTTCAGGGGGCTCCAAGAACAGGATTAAGAAAGATCTTAGAATAGGAACGTGGAACGTACGAACGTTATACTAAACGGGCTCTCTTCAGGTGGCGGTACTCGATACCGAGAAGTACGAGCTAGACATATTAGCGATACAAGAAGTTCGGTGGGAGGGTCAAGATAGCATCCGACAGGGCAAGTACACTTTGTACTACGGGGGAACACAGTCTCACGATTTCGGAAGAGGATTCCTCATTAAGAACAGTATCCTTCAAGCGGTTCAGAATATAGAGTTCGTAAACAAAAGACTATCGTACGTTACGATGCGTACTCGATGGTGCATCGCGGTTTTAATAAATGTCTATGCTCGGCCCGAGGTGGCTATTGCTAACGACAAAGATATATTCTACGATGAGCTAGAAAGGCTGTTTGACCGATTACCGAAGTATAATTCGAAAATTGTGTTGGGTGATTTCAACGCAAAGGTAGGGAGGGGAGAAAATTATAGACCTACTCTAGGCAAATACAGTCTTCACGAAAAGACCAACAACAATGGAGAAAGACTGATAACTTTCGCGATTTCGAAAAACCTACTGATAAAGAGCACGTACTTTGAACACAAAGACATACACAAATACACATGGGTATCTCCGGACGGCAAAACTCTCAACCAGATCGATCACGTATTAGTAGACAGACGCGACACACAAACCTAATGGATGTTAGGTCGTACAGAGGAGCGGAAGGTGACACCGACCATCAATTAGTGATCACAAAAGTAAGGGAAAAGTTATGCATCGCGAACAGAGAAAGCAAGGGGTCAAAACAACTGAAATTCGAATTGAAACGATTAAATAATCCGAGCATAAAAGCAGATTACCAACTCGAACTCTCAAATACGGCCGCCCAAAGGTAAAGGGAAGTAACTACATTTTACGTGTTTTGAGAAAAACGCAAAAAACGCAGCTTTGAGGAAAACAAGGACATTGTGATATAAGATACATATATTTTCTCGATGATAAATATTTAGTTTTGATTCTTAACACGTACAGAATATTTAAAATTTAGAAATTTATATATTTTAATTTTTAAAGCAGTTACTTCCTTCTACTTACTTATTACCGATATCTGCATTTTCTAGCATACAAAGGTAAAAGGAAGTAAGATCAATTGCTTCTCTTTACCATTGCTAAGTGTTATATTTAAAAAAAAAAAATTCATCTCATTAATGCATTAATCTTTATGCATGTCATTAATGGTAAGTTCTCGTGGGAGATAAAGTCTGTTAGGCGCGTGATCTCTTTTGTAATGACTTATTTGCGGATTGTATGACATAATGTGTGCCATAATTACATCTTAGTCAATTTTGTTAAGAGGTGCATTTCTACCTCGTCGATCGTCTGGCGGATTTAAAGGACTCTTGGTAGTGGCTGCTGTTGTCTGATCGCTCCTCTTTTCAGAGATAAGATTATTCATTACTTGGAACACATTTGAAATGCATTTATCAGATGTCAATCCTAGGACTGATAAGAAATAGGGTTAGCATACTCCAACTGTTGTGTGCCCTGCAGTCAGAATCGGAAGGGTGTACTGCCTACTGAAATGTCTTTTGCAGTTTGAAGATGCAGAGGTGGTTGTAGTTCTCCTTCTTAGCGGTATCTGAGAAATTTTTGTGTAGAGCCACTTGCGCTTCCCGAAATTGATTGTTGATTCATTTTCTTTTTTCTTCAGTATGTTTAGAAAGACATACGCCTTTTCCTCTGCAGCTTCACTTTGGTTCTAATAATTGATGCTTGCTTGAATCCCTGTTTTGCTCTCTTCCTTTGTAAGGCATCTTTTCTTTCTGGGAATTGCAGGAGCTTCATTTCTCCTTGTTTCTTTCATAGGAGAAGATTTTGATGGATCTACTGGTTCATATTCTGGAAAAGGATAGGAAACGTAATTTACGTTTTCTGCGACTTCATTTCGTAAATAAACAGCTAAGGCAGTTCTCAATTGGTTCTGAATGAATTTCATCTTCGAAAGAACACCATTTCACTGCCGAGCAAATTTTCAAAACTTGAAACATTGGTATCTTCATCACATGTACTTGATCCTTGTTCTTTTGGAGCTAACTCTACAATCTGTCTTCCTCTGGAAAACACCACCACTAGACTGTTCTTTCAGTTTACGAACTACGAAAATGTGCGCGCTAAAACAGCTGTTGCTATCATACAAAGACTGTATTCCTAACAAAGGTAAAGAGAAGTAAGTACATTTTTCGATAAATCTGATTGGCTGACTACACTTACTTCCATTTACCTGTGTGCTGAACTCAATTATTTGTAGTTACTTCCGTTTACTGTTGGTTTATCCCAAACTAGATGTAGATGCTTCCTTTTGCATGTCTTGAAACTCGCTTGATATAGAAGATAGGTGAAAACTCAAATAACCAGGATATGCGCATGCTTCTTTTAATATATATAGTGCAAAAAACTGAAAATGGCGCAAAATGTAGTTACTTCCCTTTACCTTCGGGCGGCCGAATAGGTTCGAAATCTTAACCGACTCGAGTAATAATAATAATGATGATGATGGTGGGAAGCAATTCGTTAAACAATTAAGAGCGCAGCGAAGGAACGTGTAGGTAAGAAGAAACAACAGAAAAACAAACCTTGGTTTGATGAAGAATTCCTTAAGCTTCATGAGGAACGAAAACAAGCAAGGCAACGATGGCTAAGTAATAAAAGCGAAGCAAATACCAACCACTACAGTAACGCGAAACGAAACTCCACATTCGGGTTCAGAAACAAAAAGTGAGAATATCTGACGCAGAAGATTCAGGAGATTGAGGAAAATGGGAAGACAAATAACATACGAGATCTATACAAAGGGGTAAACTCTTTAAGAAAAGGTTACCAGCCGAGGTTAGGAAAGTTTAGCAATGAACGTGGAGATATTCAGGCTGATCCGACTAAAATTGTGGATGTGTGGAAAAGTTATTTCGAAAAACTTCTTAATGAATACAACGGGAAACAAACAGAGGAATTTGAAATCCATACCGCAGAACCGTGGATTCCCGAGTCTAGCGAGATCGAGATCGAAATGTCGGTAAAGAAATTGAAAATTTTCAAATCACCAGGAATAGACAATATTCCAGCCGAATTAATTAAAACAGGAGGAACGGCACTAATCAAGGAACTACATAAATTGATAAGTTCTATATGGAGAAAGGAGGAGCTCCCAAAGGAATGGAAAACCTCAATAATAGTTCCGATTTACAAAAAAAAAAAGGCGATAAATCGGACTGTAATAATTACCGCGGAATCTCGTTACTTCCAACTTGTTACGAAGTATTAAGTAATATTCTTTTAACACGCCTAAGTGTATACGTAGACGAAATAATTGGAGATCACCAATGTGGATTTTGAAGAAATAGATCCACGTTGGACCAGATTTTTGCCTTGACACAAATTTTGGAAAAGAAATGGGAATAGGATTTTAAGAAATCATATAATTCTTTCAAAAGGGAAAAGTTATACAGTATCCTGATACGATTTGGAATTCCGAGAAAACTGGTTCAACTAGTGAAGATGTGTCTCCACGACCCCATAAGCAGAGTACGGATAGGTCAGGGTAATATGTCAAGATAGTTTCGAGATTCGCAACGGGTTGAAACAAAGCGTTGCCTTATCACCACTACTGTTTAACTTTGAGTTAGAATATGTGATTTTAAAAATTAAAGGAGACAAAAAGGGACTATTATTGAATGGTTTGAATCAACTGTTCGTATACGCGGATGATGTAGATTTAATGGGGGACGATATAGATGCACTACAAAGCAACACCGATGTCTTAGTAGAAGCGTGCGATGAGATAGGTCTACAGGTAAACATAGATAAAACAAAATACATGATAACAAGCCGAAACACAGGGAATGAAGGAAATAAATACATAAGAATTAGGGTTGAGGTCACGGAAGAAGTAAAAAGTAATTTAGTATCTGGCAATGCATGTTTCTATTCAGTCCAAAAACTTCTAACATAGCGATTAATATCAAGGAAATTGAAAATATACAGAATGGTTATTTTGCCAGTAATATTTTACGGTTGCGAAAGTTGTAGTACGACCCTAGCAGATGAACATAAATTACGTGTGTTTGAAAATAAGGTTTTGATAAAGATATACGGGTCGAAATGGGACGAGATGACTGGAGAATGGAGGAGACTGCAAAATGAAGAACTCCACGGACTGTACGATTCACCAGAGGATGTAAAAATAATGAAATCGCGACGACTAAGGTGGGCAGGCCATGTAGCTCGGATGGGGGAATATTATATTCTTTCCTCGTTTAAAAGCCGGATGGAAATGGAAGGAGACCATTGGGAAGACCGAGGCGCCGTTGGGAGGACAATATTAGAAGAGATCTTCGAGAAGTAGGTGTTTGTGATGAAAACTGGCGTGATATTGCCCAGGATAGAATCCATTGGCGAACGTTTGTTACTGCGGCGATGAACTTGGGAGTTCCATAAGCCATAGAGTTCACTTTGAACTCACGTTTAGGTTACCGAAATAGTTCCTTATCGATACTAAGATCCTTTCCTGATATTAATTATTATAAGATGGCAGACATCACTAAAACTGTCAAGCGTGATTCGAAGTATTAAGCGCGACTAAAAGTAAGCTGAGAATTTCGAAATTCACTTGTTTCGGAACCCTTGTTTTTAATTTTAGAGACTATACAGGTGGGGACAAAGACCTGGACCACCAGCTTAATTTTGTAAACCCTTACGAGCAACAAAAAATAATACAGATTAAAATTACTTTATGGAGAATACGTTTATTATAAACGGTTTTTATACTTATGAATAAAACTTCATTTTTTTTTTTTTATTATTGTTTTTATTTCTGTTGTTGGAAACTTGAAATAAGTCTTGTTAATCGTTTTTATCTGAGCTCTTATGATTGTTTTTTTCCTCTTCTTCTTTTCTCAGGATGAAAGAACTTGGGATCGGCCCCGAAGATAAAGTCCTTTGCTTTGGACAGCTTTTGGCAATGTGCGACTATATTACTTTCCCTCTAGGTAAGGAGATTTTTCAGCTAATCACTTAGCTATAAGATGATATGATTCTTACTGTGAAAAAAAGAAATTAAATCATTGTTTTTAAGTTTTGTGGTCTGCACGTTTGGATACTATACCAGAAATCCCGAAAAAAAATAAAATAAAAGCGAGACAGGAGAAATAGGAAGAGCGTCCATGTTATCCGAAATCTGTTAAACCAGTAGAGCACCGGTGGCATCTTAGACTTTTAATACATTAATTTGTAAAGTAGCTACTTCAATTGTCTTTTCTCTCTCAAGAGGAAAGTTGGAGAGTTCATATTTCACCCGATTTTTTTCATGATTATTTCCACGTGTTATGCGTTTTAAAATGCATTGTTTTATACGAGGACTACATATTTTTTTTATATAGTTTACTAAATTACATCATGTTCATTCAGTTTTAAAAACTATATTTATAATTAAAGAGTCTGGAAGCCAAGGCATACAAGTGCCATTAATGAATAAAAAAAAGGTTCGATATAACCCGAAATATGTTACACAAAATTGTCGTATTTTACACATTGACAGATTAAGATCCAAAGTTTCTCTTTGTAAAAAATATGACAATTTTGTGTCGCATATAATCCAACAACTTGAAAGGAACAAACGAATCCACAAACTTAAAGGGAACAAACAAATCCACAAACTTAGAGGGAACAAACAAATCCATATACTTAGAGGGAACAAACAAA